>VZSC01009915.1:515851-550838 GCA_013398225.1 Steatornis caripensis | reverse complement strand
GGCAAGAAGGAGGACCCGGGAAACTACAGGCCAGTCAGTCTCACCTCCATCCCTGGAAAGGTGATGGAACAGCTCATCATCACAGCTCTTGATTTTGACTCCTCCCATAAAGTAAAGTTTCCTTAAGTCCTCCTTATATTTTGTATGTTTAGTAAAAGGATCAGGAAGAAAAAGGGAAAACAAAAGGCCAGGGTGTCATTACCCTTATTTGTATCTGTGAATAATGCTTTGTTCCATAAATAATTCACTGAATTCATAGCGTAAAGTACAGGTGTTAGCTCGTCACAGTTTAGCCTCATGCGGATATAACCCGTATATTCATGAACCCTTGGGGACTGGGAGAAGACTTGCTTGTCTTTTGGAGCTGAAAATAAAAAATAAACCAACCAAAATTTTACAAAAACTGTTTACAAGGAAAAAATACACAGGTACATTACTGCTTCAGCAGCTGAACTCCAGCCTAAGGACTCAGCTTGAGACAAAAGCTGCTCTCAGAACACCTTGAATTTGGACAGATGCAAAACTGAACTGGGTCCTGGGGACACCTTTAAATAGAACACAACAGAGTGTTCAGTTTACTAGGGGCAAATGCTACAGCCAAACTTCACTGAAAACCTACCTCATTTTTCACCCATTTTCTGCTTTCTCATGAATGCATATGCATGTACAAATTCTCAAAGCTTAATGAAGATTTAAAAGAGAAAGCAGAAAACAAACAGGTTCAGTCACCTCTGCAGAGCATTTGCAGAAACTAGTGGATGCCAGACTAGAATCTTAGAAGTCAAAGAAGGGCAGGTGAACAGACGCAGACTGACACTGCAGATTGACTTTCCACAGAACACTGACAGTAATTTTGGAAATACAGAAAAAAATAACGTCATTAATTTTCCCCACTGTCCCCAACTTCTCTCTTCTTTTTAACCCTCAAGAAACCAACTTTCTTTAAGCATGAGCCCAAGTGCATAGAGGTAACTTAGTTTCTATAAATTAAGCACCAGTTGTTCTTTTTAGAGTTCCATTTTTAAAATTTATTAATTAAATATTTAATCATTAAACATACTCCCTGCATGTGTGCATGCTAAAATGCAAAACGCTGGGCCCACTTCTCTGTCTCTCTGCATTCAGATGGCAGAGGCAGAAGTGGAAACCAGACGGAACACGGCAGATGGGTATTCTACTGCTGCAAAGAAGTCCCTGGAGCTGTAAAAGGTAATGCAGTCCAACTTCTGAAAATTACACTTCAGGCAAGATGACTAACTAGAATAATCACAAAATCAGCAACAGAAAGGAAAAAATAACTTCCTACAATAAAATGGCAAAGAGATACAAAGATAGAGACAAACTAGGAGGTTGACTTTGCAACACCTTGTGGTAATGAGCAGTGATCAAGATTACAATGAAGAGACTTATGCCTGAAAGCTGGCCTGCTTCTTCCAAGTATAGCAGATGATCTAATAAAAGATAATCTCTCCCCTAAAACCTTGCCTCTCTTAGATTTTTAATCCATTGAACAGAAAAAACTACTGCCATTTCGTTTTTCATTTGGAGAATTTAAAGAGCTTTACAAAGGGGTTTACAAATATCAACAGGATTCTTGATGTCTGAAGTACGATGGACCATATGCTCAGAAAGACAAATGCTCCTTGATGCTTTGACACTTTACCATGCATATCCTTAGATACTGATGTGCTATTAGATAAAGCATGGGGACAGTTACGTGCCTCAGAATGGGACACATGGAAGGCCAACCTGCTGAGGCTGGCCAAGTGGCACTGCTGGAGACGGAGGTGCCCCTCTCTTCTCCCCCTCCTCCCCATTACAGCTGCTATCGTGAGCAGCAGCTGGCACTTCTCTTCTCCTGCAATTCTCAGTTATGAGCTCTCTCCTGAAGATGGATGCTTAAGTCATCCATTTCTCACAAAATACAGACAAGATCCTCTCAAACCTCCTTGGAGCTCTCACTTGGGATCTCAAATCCCAGCTTCAACTTAATTTCTATTAATTGGAAGAGTTTCAACTGAGGGAAGGACAAACTTGGCTCTATGTCCTATCACCGTTTCTCAAAGATTATGCTATAGCCTGGTGTTTAAGCTGCTTCTCCTGTGAAGCAGAAAATGCAAATTCACATCCACTCAGGCAGAGGTGGGGTTTGATGTGGGATCTCCCAACTACTCGATGAATGCCACTAGACCAGACTGAGGGTGTCAACGCCATGCTCAAGGAATATCTGTCAGACTGGATCCTGTAGATGAGCCATCCATTTCTAAGTTTGAAATCCTGACAGGTCTGAGGTGCAAGACATGCTAGACTGCTCAGCAATGTCAAGGCTGGAGACATTCTGGGCATGCAGAGGAGCAAGACTTAAGGCACATCAAGAACATCTTAACATTAGACACTTAGACTACACTCGATATCCAGAGACAAGTGCTTCTGCACATATGTGATTGCAAAGATCTATACATCTTCTTATCTTGGAAATATATACCTTCACACTCTCAGCATGACCAAGCACCACCAGCTTCCAAATCTAGAACACAGAGCAGCAGGCTGTAAACAGAAGAGAAATCTAGGGTACATTAATTCGGGCTTTGTAAATTAATAGTTAGCTGCCCAATAAGATCCTGAATACTACAGACATGTGGAGAACCTAGCAATGGCGTGAAGGTGTGCTAGGGGACAGAAAATGAAGGCAAAGCTCTGCATATCTGGGATCAAACTTTCCAAGACATCTCAGTTGAAGTTCTGTTTTTTTTGTATGTCAGTTTCACATGCGTATGTTACCTGTGCTCAGACAGTCGGGCATGAACTTGTCTGAATCCATTCCAACTGCAGGCCCAAACCCTGTGGAAACCATGCATTCTACCATGAATTTTGCACAAATCTCTCTATGTAAGTAATTCTACACTCATACAAAAGGAGAGTTTTAATATCCTATGCTAAGCAGCTATGGAAATTTCATGGGTGTATGAGATGGCCACATTTTATGACCCCTTAACTAATTATTGTGCCATTATTACCCTTGGTACGTTCTACATTTGCTGACCCCAGACTATACTTACATACCTCTCTTCACATGATTTCAGACTGAATAAGATTTTCTTCTCATAGCCATTTTCATTTAACCCTGATCTGTCCCTTTTTTGACATTCTGAGCTGGTTTTCTTAAAAATCTTACCTACGATCAAAGTTTTGATTCTCTTTAATGCTCTGGGGGTATGGCCTTATCTCATGCTATTATTAAAAAAGGAAAGCTCTTTTATACAAGTTTATTTTTGACCTCTGCTCTTCTCTGTTTGGAACAAAACCTGCAGCAGCATGGCCAAGAATAGAAGCGGTATCACTCAGCTCCCAATTCTATACTTTAACCACTAGATGATGCTTCCTGTGAGTATACAGAATTTCATTTAAATGCAAAACTCTCACTATGTTTGCTTCTGCTTACGATGTGTTAATATTATTTTTTTCCGTCCTGCCTCTCCTTGACCTCTCTTGTCCTCCTGGGCTTAGCAGATTTTCAAGTTCCATTACAACAGGGGAGGAAGCTTTGTGTGGCTACTTGTCACTCAGCCTGTATGTGAAAGGTTCCCATCAAACAGCTGGGGACAGTTTTTACACCATAGTCAGCCCTGTTTGAAAAAAGGACTCTCATGAATGTGTGAACAAAACCTCCAATAATGCAGATATTTTAGGAAACAAGTAGAAACCTTTCGAGGATATTACCACCAGCCAGGCAGTTGTATTACCCAATAGTTTAGCACTTCCAATATGTGATGAAATGTCCAAAAGTCCTTTTCTGCAGCCACTTATATAAATTGGGATGCATTCCACTTAAACTGAGGGCACTGTATTTGTATAAAATAGTGTAAAGACAGAGTCAATCCCAGCCAATCACCATTACAGTAAAATAAAAACAACACTGTGGTTCTGTACATAAAGTTACCAGGTAAGTGGATAAAGAGTTGTTGTTAGTATATTGTGCTGTGCCAAGAAATTAAGTCTACCAAGAAATTAAGACATAAGGAGAAGCAAATAAAAGGGCGGATAAAAGAGGCTATATTGCACATCAATCTATTGCAAAAGCTTTTAATAGTAAAACTATGAGTTTTTGTGACTGTGACTTGTTTCTGACTGTAGGTCATGAAGCTGTTTTCTGAGTGCAGAAGGAAGGTAAAAGAAACATGCTATTTTGCACAAAAGCTTGGGTTCTATTTAAAAAATCTTGTCAACCAGAAATGAGGAGAAGTGTCTCAGTAAGAGCAACCGTAAGAACAGTCATTATCTTCTGAGAAATCAAGGCACCACAGAAAATGTATTTGACCAGCAGCATGATCATATGCTCATGTCACTTTGATCAGAAATAACATTAGCCTGCTAAGCTCCAAATTGGCACAGCGCTTTAGTACCCAGCTTTTCATTGAGTTGGTAAACAGTCACAGTGAATTAAGTATTCGCTGCACTGAGAGATGGTCAAAATTGAAATTTCTGTTCTGCAGGAAACCCTGACCCTTCAGAATTTGATTACGCTCTAAATCAGAAGGAATGTCACTAGCTCAGATTTTCCCATTAAACAAATATCTTAAAGAGATTCAGGAATCTAAACCAAAAGCATTTTGATAATGACAAAACAAGTTATTTTTATGTGATTGAATGGTTTTAGTTCGATGTAGTAAGAAACTTTACATCAGTTTTACCAAAATGCTATCTAAACCTCTTTGGATTACATTTTACGTCATCACAGCAATATGGTTAACAGTAACATATAACGTAAAAGCTAGGACAAAATAAAGAACTGGCATTACTAAATGAGAAGATTTTTACAAAACAGAAATAATTGCTTTTGATAGTTTTGCATGAATATCTGCACTGTATCTGTTACAAAATTTTAAAATATTGACGACTACCCTTCATTCACGTAAAAACCAAAAGAACCCTCCCTTCCCCTGCCCCAAAACTATTCCATTCAAAAACGTTATTAGTTCTGGACTCACTGAATGGAGTGGGAGTTTTGGCATTGACATCAATGAAGTCAGAACTTTATTCACTGATTTCAGAAGGACTACTTGTGTACTCAAATACATGCAAACATACGTCCCATATTGATCTGGAACCTTAACAACAAAACTTCAAGGAAAAAGACCTCATCTCGATCTCAGCTGAGAGCATAGAGCAAGACTCTTAAACATAGTCCATAGACTCTCAAACAAGCAAAAGCATTGTCTAGCCAGATTCTGAGACCGATTTCCAGCAATTTACATCACCTGGAACAACGGCAACAATAGATTATTTCAAAATCAGTATGAGCAGTCCACCAATTTTACAGTACCTTCAACCACAGGAAAATAGTGGCACACTAGTTTTGCCATACACTTAGCAAAAATCATGACTGTTATTGCATTATTAAAATCTGCATACTTATAAATAAGGTATTGATTTCTGACATTACGGAGATACTGTTCTCAACAGTTAATATAATAAAGCTAAACCATATAGTAACATAAACAAAAGGAGAACTCACCAAATGTGTGCAAATATGTCTCAGGCACCATCTATTATGTGTGCAGATTACTATCATCTAGCATTATGACGAAGCTCCATGTAATTCTCAGGAAACAAGTATGAACACTCCCAACAAATCATGGTGCCAAATATATGTTTCTCTGTCAGTAAGACATTGCCTGCCATCTTGGTTATGCCTGAGAGAGAAATTTTTTTTTTGGGTGAGTTCAGAAAAAAAAAAAGTAGGTTCTCTTCTTCCCTCCTGCCTAATCCCTTGAGCATGTGTTTTATTACAGATCTGAAAAGCAACATGGGGCCCTTTTGTCATGGAACAGGCAGGGCTTCTTTGCCCATCTAGGCTGCCCACCAGTTTTCTGATTGTACCTTGGAGACCAAAATTCTTTTGGATATCCACTGGCCTGGATATAACTACAAAGCTAAAGACCCTTACATCATCTTAGGCCAATATAGTCTGAAGAGGCATCCCCACTTCTGCAAATGATAGAAGACTAACAACCATTCCCATCTACCTCCAAAACCAACAGCCAGTGCAAAGTAAAACACGTCTTAATTTCAAACAATAGAGAAGCGTATTTAAGAGAAAGTAGGAAACAATATTTCCAGTACAAATCATGCAATGCAAATGACTGCAAAATGCCATTGAAATTTTCAGAATGATCACTCAAAAGCTTCTTTGTTTTCTTTAAATGAATGTTTATTCTTGGTACGTTAACTTGGTATTTTTGGTATCAGTAGGTGGAATGTACACTCTATTCTAAACTTCATATGAGTATTAGCTGGAGCTTTGCAACTACTTTCATCCAAACAGATGACTGTATTTAATACCGCAGTATAACCTTGCTTAGTCTCCAAAACAAACTTGCAAAGGGAGTGGAATACTCTCAGGATAATTAATGTGATATGGAGGTTTTTTTATCTTGATGTCATTACTTGAAACTGTCTAAATTAAATTTGCTATGTTAAGTAACCTGAGGCACCAAGTGGAATTGGAACCCTGCTTCCTAGGTAGAGAAATATAGTAGGAAACAAAGCCCTGCCACAAAGTAGACTATCCAAGCAGCCAGGGCATAACAAAGAAACTCTGTCAACCCTATTATGACTGGCCCAAGAGCGACTCACCTGTCTTTCCAGAGCAAATACATAACAGAGATGGAAACTGAGCAGGGATCACCCAATTGCCAAGGTCTTAAGTACAAGTCCCAACTGTCACTGTGAAAGAACCTGCATTGACCCTACTGGATCTATATTTGAACTATGGCAGCCAGATACAAGACGAAACAGAAGAAGTAAGCATGCACTGAAATGCTAGTCTAGGAACCAACTGTCTGTGTTTATACATGTGTTGTACCATTTTGACAATGCAATTCCACTGAAGTTGTCTAATCACCATTTAAGTATTGCTGGATATTGTTAGTGAATTTGCCACACTTTTTAAATGTACAAAGAAAGATTAAATACCTTGCTCTATTCATGCTATACAAATTTTATCCTATGTTTATTAATTATCTCTATGGAGAGCAAAAGCAAATAAGGTATTTAACAGTGATGAGAATTAATGGCCTGATAGAACGTGCAAAAATTTCACTGGAAACTCAAGGATAACAGCCAGAAATCAACATTACCACAAGCATAAAACTAGAGTAACTGCAAGGACGATTCCAGGCCAATTAAGGTTCAGTAAACATTCAGCATCTGTGGGTTCCTTATGATTTTTATTAAGCCAGAATGAAAGGGTTAAGCACATAATTCTGTGCCCCTTTTTCTTTTTTTCCTTTATGTTTTTCTTTTTTTTAAAAAAAGAGTCTCCCTAGAGGTCTCCCAAGGTCTGAAGCTATCGCTGCATTTAATCACTTTTGGTGTCTTTCCTCCTTCTTTGCAGCAATTTTGCCTGAGCACTCCTGGGACCGGCATTGCATTACAGATTCATCAATGATTTGCTGCTTACTCTACATTATCCCACAAGTGCTGAGGCAAACAGTTCTTTGCCAGGATCAAATGATGTTCTATATTCGCCTGCAGTTTAAAATCTTGTTAATGTTGACACTTCTGATGAAAGCTTCACAGTGAAGTTGGAATGAGTGAAACCTGCAGGCCTTGGTGACTGCCAAATAAACGGGTACTCAGGGCACAAAGTTTTTTCCACGTCCTCTATATGCTTAACTTAGGCGACATCTTTACCAGAAACAATGTCAAATAGAACACCTAACACACTCCCTGTGGGAGATGTTGCTGATGGGCGACAGGGTGAGTGTTTGTTACCCTATGTTGCTAAACCAGTGTGTCTGAGAAAGAACTTTACTCTGAAGTCAATTAACTTTAATGGAAAGACTCCAAATTACTTCAGTGATCTTTGGACCAAGCTCAATAAGAACTAATTAGGTCTCCATTCCAAAGGTTAGTTGTCAGAATTATTAATGGATTTTTGTTTGTTTGTTTTTAATATTGGATGAGAGGTTCTTTTTTTAATTATTTAGAGGGACTGACATAATTTTGAAAGTCATGAGTTGCAAATACAGATGCCAGTATTTAAAAAAAATAATTTAAGATAATAAGACAAGTAGAGAAATTTTACGCACTGTGCAAATGTGGTTCACTTCATGGAGATGAAGGAAATAAATATGAACTACAGTTAGTGACACCTGTAATTTAGTTCTGTGGTATTTACTATACTCCACAACCTTACCAAACCTTACAGGTGTTCAACATGAGTACAACTAGGTTTACCGACTATAGCAACCAGTTCTGCCAACAAAATTCAGAACTCAACTTACTCTGGCTCCTTAAAACTCTTGATAAGGAAGAAGACTGTACGTCTGAAAAACTTACCACACCAGAGAAGATACTTGAAGAAAGATGATGATACAGGTTACTTATATGGGAGTGATACCACAGCAAACGGCTGAGCAGTCTCAGCATTTTTTAAGATTTATTTATTCTGGCAGCAGATCATCACCTGCAAATCAAATTAAGAAATGCTCAAAATCTGAAAGTCACAAATTAGACAGTGGTGAATTATATGATGTTATTTATTTGACGATTTTCCTCCTATTTTTTTCTTCTTTATAAATTGTCCAGTAGGGCATGATTTTTTTTATTTAGACTTTCTCCATTACTAAAAATAAATTGCTAAATCATTTCCACATATTGGTTGAGTAGCTTATTGCTTTTTTAAAGGAAGTTATACTGGAAATTTCAGGAAATACTTAAAGTTCAAAGTATAATACATGTAATATACTCAATTTTTATTTATAGCATACAACACAGGAAACAGACATGTAATTCTTCTCTATGAATTGGTCAGACAACAAAATGATTTAACTTGGAGTGTAGTCTTCAAAAAAAGACCTAAAATCTGCCTTTGGATACTACAGTCCAATTCTCTCTGGTGCTAAAAAAATGTCAAGTCATATTCTGGCAGAATGAGGGCCTGCACCTTTGCTGCTGAGCTCTGAAAACTTTGTTATAGGAGGAGAGTCTGTCTTTGTGGTATAATGGAGGGGAAGAGAGGAAAGGCATAGCTCACACCCTCACATAGTGCATAGGAAGGCAGAGAGCAAAAAGCTCTTCCTGTGGGCAGGGACTGTTTCCTCCTTTCTCCCTGCCAGGGACTAATCCCCTGGAAATACAAGGTGGGTAAGGAGGATGGTTGCTCCCCTCTCCTCCATCTCCCACCCACACTGTACTCACCGAAGGGACAAGCTCCAGTAAATTCTGGCACAGAGGTTTTCAAGAGGCTGTCCTCACCTGCCCCTTTGCCAGAGGTCACGCCAGCTGAAACTGCTCCGTACCCTCTTTGAGTCACAGGTCACTCACTGTCTTAAAGGAGATGAAACACCAGGGTACAAATGGGGTGCACTGAAGGTCACCTGATGGAACTCATGGTGGGCATAGGTATGTATGCACACTTGTAATTTGCTCTATGTATGGATGTGAACCACTGGCAAACCTATTGGTCTGAAGTGTTGGTCTGCAGAGTTGGCTTGTAGTTAACAGTCTCTTGCACAGCTATAGGTAACTGCAGAGCTGTGGTGTACTCTATACAAATCCAAGATTTAGAAGCAGTGACACTGTTGACCTGAGCTAAAGCCAATGAAGATGTGAGGGAACAGCCTTTCTGAAAATCAGTACCTCAACAGTCTTGTAGTTGCACTGAGTAACAGTTACTCAGATTTCTAATTAACAGACAGACCATATAAAAGATTTTTGGTTAACAAAAAGAAAAATTGGAAGAGCTTAGATGCACTAAATACCTGTGCTGACCGTAGCCTAAAGGCTCGATTATTATGCATTAAGTATCTTTGCAACTTGTGTTAAAAATAATAACAACAGAACTGACACTAATTTATGCCCAGTCAATCAGAACGATCCATAATGTGGAAGTT
Organism: Steatornis caripensis; assembly: GCA_013398225.1. Classification (NCBI taxonomy): domain Eukaryota; kingdom Metazoa; phylum Chordata; class Aves; order Caprimulgiformes; family Steatornithidae; genus Steatornis; species Steatornis caripensis. The sequence continues at coordinate 540,939 of VZSC01009915.1, read as the reverse complement.
TTTAACAAGCTGCTGTCTAACAGTTTTGACATGTTTTAAAACAAGCCATCCTGATCAGCCCTGTAGAGGCTAATGCTTCTAAGCTTAATGACTCTCCAAAGAGGAGGAGGCATAAAGATCTAGCGACTCAGTGGACATGAATGCACAGGCCTCTGCAGCCACCTTGGAAATGACAAACAATTTGTTAACAGAGAAGCTTTATTTTTATATTATTTCTTGCTGACGAAGCGAAAATAGAGCATTGATTAAGCAATCCAAGCTGAGAATATGCTATTCAAATTGGAGAGCTTTCAGACCAGCAGCTGGTTTCAATGCTTTGAAATACAACTTCTGCTTGTTGTTTGATGCTTAAAGATACCTATCCTAGAGCCGCAGAGACTAACTGGTGTCAGGCTGACACTGTGGTTCACAGATGGATTTCAGTTGTGTGGGCCATGCCACATGCACAACACTTATGCACGTAAAAAATGCTTTTTGTCTCAAATGCTATGAACTGAGAGAAAGGATTAATAGAGCTATCAACAAAAACATCATCCGTACAAATAGAGTATGGCTGAAGAATACCAATAATCCGACATGCTCTTAACTCACCATCCCCTCTCTCTTCCTCCTATCAGATGAAGTCATTTGTATACAGATTCAGATTGAGCCTTTCACGCACATTGCTACGCTCCTGCACAACTCAAATCCTAAGCTCATTTCCTGTGAACTAATTTTACTGAAGGCACCATAGGTATTCAACAGTAAATGAGAACTAGGTGTTTAGAGGTAATTAAAAATATTTGTGCTTTTTTTCTTTGCAGAGAAGAATTCATTTTCCTGGGGAGCTTTAAATAAAAAGCTTTTGGCCCTCACAGATATTAAAGCATGAGTGACTCATATTCTCATTCCCTTGTGTAGCTACTTTATTAGACTCAATTCATCAGAGAATAGGCTATGTCCATAGCCATAAAGCAGAGATAGTGGCACATCACGGAAGATTAGGTCCAGACAGGAAAACAGACCCCTACGTAGAATAGGAGCAAGAAGCATCTGAATTGTAATACTGAGAAGGTATTATGGAGCCTTTTTGGAATTAAAAATAACATGATTTTGTGGTTGAATATTTGGGTTTTGAGGTGGTTTTGTTTTTTATTAACATAAACCTGCAAAAAGAACATGCCTTTCACTACAAATCTCCTAATGCACCAACAGAAAACTGCTGCAATGAAAAATTTTCACCTTAATCGGGTCAGTTTGTTTGGACAGACTGCTGAGTAAATACCTATGCCACATTATTTGTATTGTAGCTCTTTCTCCACAGCTAAGAAAAATCAACACCGCCATACAAGCCAAGTCAAAAACATGCATTATTTTAAACAAATAAGCATTAAAAGAAATTATACACCTTTTCAACTAGTGATCTATACATTTTACATATCTGAAAATTAAACCAGTTATTTTTGTGTCTCTGGATTCTAAATCAACACCCATCACTCTTAACAGGCTGTTAACAGAGGGAGTAGAATGATCTAGTAGAATGGTTTTGCTGCAAAGCTGATGCAGGAGTACAAATCCTAAGGCTAAGATCCTGTTTTCTGAAAATATTGCTCAGAAAGCACATATTCCGGAAGGGGCAGCTTTCCATTACCATGATTTATCATCCCCGTTTAACCTAATCCCTCCACATTCTTGAGGAAAAGTTTCTATTGTTTGAATATCTCCTCTCCCTGAAAAAAACCCAATCAGAACAAGAGAACAAAAAGATTCGCGTTGGCTATTTTAGAATAGAGACTGGGCAAAAAACATTTTCAGTGGTAAAATTATTTGGGTTGGATTTTTTTTTTTTTTTAGACGAATTACTGAGCACAAGATTTGTTGGGTGAGTAACAGCAACACTGATGCCAGCGGAAATCCTCTTGCAGTGCTCTTTACAACACTGTGCTGGTACCTGACAATTCTGTAGGTATTCATAGCCTGCGGCCCATCTTGATCAGAACTTCTTTGAAATTCCTTGATATAACATTATGTGAGTACTTCTATGAGATTTGTTGCTGTTCTTTTGGTCAATACAATACGTAGTTTCACTGCCAGAGAGGGAAGTAATAGCTTTTACGTACATGAGATGACACTCTTCAATACAAAATTCTGCTTCCTTTTCTTTCCTATGACCCAGGATCCTGCCCTGCTGTGAAGTAGACAAGGCAGTTAAGTACAGAATCACATACAGATTCCTCAGTAATCTCTCCTGAATCTTTCTGACACACACAGGAGTGATATTCCAGCCAAGTTTTATTGGCCAAACTTAGATTCACTGAGATGGTGCTGAAGTAAATGGATGTATTTATACACAAAAGAGATCTGGAGGGGTCTTTTTTTTTCATTCCCACAGCAAAACACGACACTATTCAAAGTAGCTGTGTCCACTAGATTTAAAAAAATATTATTTTTTCATTAACTCATGATTTTAAATGTATTTCATAATTTATTTGTAGTGGAAAAAGGATTTATAAGCAGAAACCACAAAAGAGTCATAACTCAGGTCACATTTGTGCAGCTCACCAGCTAATCTGAAAATCTAAATGCACTTAGACTTCCTAGTATCTTCCCAGAATTGTGTGTAATATTACTTACGAATAAGCTCAATCTAAAAGGAAGCTTTTCATATACCAAAAAATATTTTCTGCATTGTCATCTATTTTTTTGTTCAGTCATTTCATGCCTATTGCTCAAAATTTGTAAATTAACAGCCAAATCAGGTTTTGACCCATCTGCTGCCTTCTCCCTGTAACAGATTAATAGCTAATATAGACTCCCCTACTGGATTGGCTAAAAACTGCAATGGCACCAGTAGAGAACATACCATGCTTCCTCCTTCTACCAACTACTTTGTAATATAGTGACAGATTACTGAAGTGAAACAGCAGGAAAATAAATGAAATTCTGTCTCTTCATTTCCAGTATCCTACTGAAATTTCCTACTCCTATTAACGACTGTAGTGGATAAAAATAGGAAAAGTCTTTCCACAACTGAGAGAGAGAGAGAGAAGTCAAGGAGTCTGGGTTCAGCTACTGGTCATGCCCTACATTTCACAGTGACCGTAGAAAAATGTTTGCTTCCTCTGGCCCTGAATGTATTTTACATATTTCAGTTGCAAGCTCTTTCGGGCAGAGTTTCATGGTTTAGGCCCAGCCGGTGACTGAACACCATGCGTCCGCTCACTCACTCCTCCCCTGGGTAGGATGGGGAGGAGAAAATTTAACAAAAAGTTTGTGGGTGGAGACAAAGACTGGGAGGGTTCACTCACCAGTTACGATCACGGGCAAAACATACTTGCCGTGGGGAAATAAAAATCCATTTAGTTACCAATCAAATCAGAGTAGGATAACAAGAGATAAAACCAGATGTTAAAAACACCTTCCCTCCACCCCTCCCTTCTTCCCCGTCTCAAGTTACCTTGCTCCTGATTTTCTCTCCCTCCTCCTCCCTCAGCGGTGCAGGGGGACAGGGAATGGGGGTGCAGTCAGTTCACCAGAGATTGTCTCTGCCACTCCTTCCCCCTCAGGCTGGGAGGGCTCCTCACACGCTTGCCCTGCACCAGCGCGGGGTCCCTCCCACGGCAGACAGTCCCTCACGAACACCTCCGACATGAGCCCTTCCCATGGGCTGCTGTTATTCACAAACTGCTCCAGCACAGGTCCCTTTTGCAGGGTGCAGTCCTTCAGGAACAGGCTGCCCCANAGATAAAACCAGATGTTAAAAACACCTTCCCTCCACCCCTCCCTTCTTCCCCGTCTCAAGTTACCTTGCTCCTGATTTTCTCTCCCTCCTCCTCCCTCAGCGGTGCAGGGGGACAGGGAATGGGGGTGCAGTCAGTTCACCAGAGATTGTCTCTGCCACTCCTTCCCCCTCAGGCTGGGAGGGCTCCTCACACGCTTGCCCTGCACCAGCGCGGGGTCCCTCCCACGGCAGACAGTCCCTCACGAACACCTCCGACATGAGCCCTTCCCATGGGCTGCTGTTATTCACAAACTGCTCCAGCACAGGTCCCTTTTGCAGGGTGCAGTCCTTCAGGAACAGGCTGTCCCAGCATGGGCTTCCCACGGAGTCATGGCCTTTTTCACGCACAACCACCTGCTCTGGTACAGGGTCCTCCACAGCCTGCAGGTTCATATCTGTTCCACCGTGATCCTTCAAGGGCTACAGGTCCATAACTGCTCCACCGCGATCCTCCATGGGCTGCAGGGGCACAGCGTGCTGTCTCACTGTGGGCTGCAGGGGAATCTCTGCTCTGGCCACCAGCTCCGTCTCCTTCCTCCCTGACTGCAGGTATCTGCACAGGTGTTTCTCTCACACCCCCCTCTTCTCTCTGCTTTAGGTCCTCTCACAGTTTTTTCCCCTTCTTAAATACATTATCACAGAGGCGTGTTCATCATCACTGATGGGGTCAGCCTCAGCCCGAGGTGGGCCCAACTTCGAGCCCGGGCAGCTTCTAGCAGCTTCTCGCTGGAGCTACTGCCCCGCCATGCAGACCCAACACAGAGACCCTGCTGCTGAATATGCTTTTCCACTGTTAATGCAACACAACCATGATATATCTTTAGACCTGACAAAAATCCAACTAATAAATAGTTACCAACAAACTTTCTCCATGCAACGATTTAGTTCTGTGAAAAACTGTTTTCCTGTTGTCTTCATTCACTCAGCTGTTCTGTCAGCCAGTGACCCCTCCCCACCCAGGAAGGGGGAATTGGGAAAAGGAAAGGAGACCCATGGGTTGAAATGGGAACAGATTTAATAAAATAACAATAACTAATATCAATGCCAGTACTGATATAAAACACACAAAGTTATACTCAGCCCATACAGTGCTGGGTTGCTGCGCGCTTCCAACAGTGAGTGCTCAGTGTCGAAACCTGCGAGCACCACAGCTCCAGAGAAAGCGTGGCAATCGCAGCACAGGAGAGCAGGGCTCAGGAGCAGAAGGGTGGGTGAGGCCCTCCAGGGACGGCCACCACTGAGGAAGGGGGAAAGGAGAGGGGAGGCCGTCGCCAGCGAACTTTCCAGCTTACAGTAAGGGTGATGTTTATGGTACGGAATACTGCTGTTGGCCAGCCTGGGTCAGCTGCCCTAACTTTTGCTTCTCCAGGAGCTTTAGCACCTGGCTTACTCGAAACTGCTAAAGGCTTTGATCCCTAAGGAAACCCACACACCATGGCCAGCCACGAACTAAAACAAAGTGTCTTATCAACTGTGTTCCCATCAGATCAAGTGCTGCAGTCTTCTCAAAAATGCAGCTTTCCTGAATGTAAAACTGATTCTATGATTCCATCTCAGCGAAACCAAGACACCTGAGCACTCAGTACACTACTTGCCCATTTGCAAATCACCAGTATGCCAAAATAAAATCTCATAAAGCTTAAAAAGACAGAAATAAAACCTGAGTCAAGTGGCAAAAAGGCTATTAGAGAAATACTGGGCACCTGGACAAATCCCTGCATCCTTCAGTTTCATCTTCCAAAATATTCTGCACTTCTTTTGATACTGCACGTGTATCTCTTAAACAGCTTTTACAGTTCTGCTAAAAAAGCCACCACTGTGAGAAAATGCTACACCTGGTTAAAGTACTGTAAGGAACATAGACCCTGATCTGCAACCGTTTTCTCACACAAATAATCTTCATAGCTTTGATTATGACATGAGTAGGATTATTTATGTAAGAGAGAAGCACGGTAGGCATGGGAACTTAAGAATTGCACTAGTATAGTAAAACGTTGTAAAAGGACAATAAAAATGGCATTTAAGTTCTCTCAAATTATGTCTATTCTGTAGTACAGAAACAGGACAGTAAATTGAACGAGTAGCTTTTCCAGAGGTGCAGCTGCAACTACCGAGACCTTGTAAGAAGAAATCGCAGGTCTAACCTGAATGAATAACCATGTCAAAAAGAAGGTACCTGAAATAAGCAGAGCCCACACAGAATGCCAAAGGTACTGTCCACAAACTAAACACATCTGAGAGGTCAGGAAGTACAAAGATAAAGTTCAGACTGCCAAGAACCCAACTGAGTTGTATCTTGCAAAGAATATGAATACACAAATAGTAAAAGGCTCCTTGGTAGTATAGATAAAAAAAGACAAGGAAAAATGCTGTGCCACTGTGGAGGAAGGACGCACTAGAGATTAAAGACAACACAAGCAAAGGCCCTGAATAAGTATTTTGCCACAGTTTTCAATAAGAAGTTTTACATCATATTTAGAGACAAAGCTAGGGTGAATAATGAGAATGTGAGTATGCAAATAGAAACTACCACAGCTAACACAAAAGCTTGACTCAAAAAGTTAAAGGCATCAAGCTTGAAGTCTGGTTAATCACTATCTCTGACTTTTACAAATTTCTGACGTGTAACACTGGTCCAGTGACAAATAATTTTAATAGCCCCATTGAGTTGGGAGTGAAACTGCAAAACAGTAAATATGGTTTCTTTATTTAAAAAAGTGAAGAAAAATAAGAGGAGAAGGCAGGTGGGAAATTACAAACTACTTGATTTTACCTCATTAGTATGAAAAGGCTTAAAATACATTTTGAGGGAGACAATATATAAAGACACAGAGACAAATGAAAAATGAGATAAAATGAAACAGCAGTTTACCAAAGGTACACCACACAAACTATCCATATAGTTTTCTTAGATGAGGTAAGTGATTTTCTGAACAGATGAAGTGTAATAGATGTAATCTTTCAGGACTTCAGGAATGCATTGGATATCATGTTATACATTGTTAAAGAATCTGAGGACTAAGGAGAAGACTTTGGTAGTTAAAAAACAGCTGAAGGAGAAGTAGGAATAGCTAAGTGCCATTAAGAAGGGATGCATCAAATCAATTTAGATTATCAGTGAGGGTCTTCGGGATCAATCCTGGGGCTTCTGCTGTCCTTTCACAGCTCTTGATCATTGTGACCCAGGTAGAAGAACATCCAGGCACTCTTATACTGTCAATACAGAAAGCAGTGAAACTACACAAATAGAGCAGCTTGAAGATGGGAACCATAGAAATGGGGTTAACAGCAAGGCCACGTGCAGAAAATTTAAATGTAACCTGGGAGATGACCAGGTAGAGATAAATGAGGACCATAGTTCGCAATAAGAGGATGACTAAATGGGCAACATGATGAAAAACGCAACTGAGACTGTAGGACATGAGGACAGAGATTTTCCGTAGAACCTGGGAGACATCTGTGATCATGTCCAAAGTGCGGGTTGTACCACACCTGAAGTCCTATGCACATTCAAGAAAGATGAATCCAAATGCGGAAGAGTGAAGACAATAGCTTCTAGAATGAGTGAAGGAATGGAGATATCCATCCATCCAAAGATACTAACAGAGCTAAGTTGTTTAGTCTGCTAATATAAGGATATAACTGTAAGGATGTAACTGCTACCTAGAAAAGCCTTGAGGAAGACACCTCCAGGTGGGNAATACAAAATTCTGCTTCCTTTTCTTTCCTATGACCCAGGATCCTGCCCTGCTGTGAAGTAGACAAGGCAGTTAAGTACAGAATCACATACAGATTCCTCAGTAATCTCTCCTGAATCTTTCTGACACACACAGGAGTGATATTCCAGCCAAGTTTTATTGGCCAAACTTAGATTCACTGAGATGGTGCTGAAGTAAATGGATGTATTTATACACAAAAGAGATCTGGAGGGGTCTTTTTTTTTCATTCCCACAGCAAAACACGACACTATTCAAAGTAGCTGTGTCCACTAGATTTAAAAAAATATTATTTTTTCATTAACTCATGATTTTAAATGTATTTCATAATTTATTTGTAGTGGAAAAAGGATTTATAAGCAGAAACCACAAAAGAGTCATAACTCAGGTCACATTTGTGCAGCTCACCAGCTAATCTGAAAATCTAAATGCACTTAGACTTCCTAGTATCTTCCCAGAATTGTGTGTAATATTACTTACGAATAAGCTCAATCTAAAAGGAAGCTTTTCATATACCAAAAAATATTTTCTGCATTGTCATCTATTTTTTTGTTCAGTCATTTCATGCCTATTGCTCAAAATTTGTAAATTAACAGCCAAATCAGGTTTTGACCCATCTGCTGCCTTCTCCCTGTAACAGATTAATAGCTAATATAGACTCCCCTACTGGATTGGCTAAAAACTGCAATGGCACCAGTAGAGAACATACCATGCTTCCTCCTTCTACCAACTACTTTGTAATATAGTGACAGATTACTGAAGTGAAACAGCAGGAAAATAAATGAAATTCTGTCTCTTCATTTCCAGTATCCTACTGAAATTTCCTACTCCTATTAACGACTGTAGTGGATAAAAATAGGAAAAGTCTTTCCACAACTGAGAGAGAGAGAGAGAAGTCAAGGAGTCTGGGTTCAGCTACTGGTCATGCCCTACATTTCACAGTGACCGTAGAAAAATGTTTGCTTCCTCTGGCCCTGAATGTATTTTACATATTTCAGTTGCAAGCTCTTTCGGGCAGAGTTTCATGGTTTAGGCCCAGCCGGTGACTGAACACCATGCGTCCGCTCACTCACTCCTCCCCTGGGTAGGATGGGGAGGAGAAAATTTAACAAAAAGTTTGTGGGTGGAGACAAAGACTGGGAGGGTTCACTCACCAGTTACGATCACGGGCAAAACGTACTTGCCGTGGGGAAATAAAAATCCATTTAGTTACCAATCAAATCAGAGTAGGATAACAAGAGATAAAACCAGATGTTAAAAACACCTTCCCTCCACCCCTCCCTTCTTCCCCGTCTCAAGTTACCTTGCTCCTGATTTTCTCTCCCTCCTCCTCCCTCAGCGGTGCAGGGGGACAGGGAATGGGGGTGCAGTCAGTTCACCAGAGATTGTCTCTGCCACTCCTTCCCCCTCAGGCTGGGAGGGCTCCTCACACGCTTGCCCTGCACCAGCGCGGGGTCCCTCCCACGGCAGACAGTCCCTCACGAACACCTCCGACATGAGCCCTTCCCATGGGCTGCTGTTATTCACAAACTGCTCCAGCACAGGTCCCTTTTGCAGGGTGCAGTCCTTCAGGAACAGGCTGTCCCAGCATGGGCTTCCCACGGAGTCATGGCCTTTTTCACGCACAACCACCTGCTCTGGTACAGGGTCCTCCACAGCCTGCAGGTTCATATCTGTTCCACCGTGATCCTTCAAGGGCTACAGGTCCATAACTGCTCCACCGCGATCCTCCATGGGCTGCAGGGGCACAGCGTGCTGTCTCACTGTGGGCTGCAGGGGAATCTCTGCTCTGGCCACCAGCTCCGTCTCCTTCCTCCCTGACTGCAGGTATCTGCACAGGTGTTTCTCTCACACCCCCCTCTTCTCTCTGCTTTAGGTCCTCTCACAGTTTTTTCCCCTTCTTAAATACATTATCACAGAGGCGTGTTCATCATCACTGATGGGGTCAGCCTCAGCCCGAGGTGGGCCCAACTTCGAGCCCGGGCAGCTTCTAGCAGCTTCTCGCTGGAGCTACTGCCCCGCCATGCAGACCCAACACAGAGACCCTGCTGCTGAATATGCTTTTCCACTGTTAATGCAACACAACCATGATATATCTTTAGACCTGACAAAAATCCAACTAATAAATAGTTACCAACAAACTTTCTCCATGCAACGATTTAGTTCTGTGAAAAACTGTTTTCCTGTTGTCTTCATTCACTCAGCTGTTCTGTCAGCCAGTGACCCCTCCCCACCCAGGAAGGGGGAATTGGGAAAAGGAAAGGAGACCCATGGGTTGAAATGGGAACAGATTTAATAAAATAACAATAACTAATATCAATGCCAGTACTGATATAAAACACACAAAGTTATACTCAGCCCATACAGTGCTGGGTTGCTGCGCGCTTCCAACAGTGAGTGCTCAGTGTCGAAACCTGCGAGCACCACAGCTCCAGAGAAAGCGTGGCAATCGCAGCACAGGAGAGCAGGGCTCAGGAGCAGAAGGGTGGGTGAGGCCCTCCAGGGACGGCCACCACTGAGGAAGGGGGAAAGGAGAGGGGAGGCCGTCGCCAGCGAACTTTCCAGCTTACAGTAAGGGTGATGTTTATGGTACGGAATACTGCTGTTGGCCAGCCTGGGTCAGCTGCCCTAACTTTTGCTTCTCCAGGAGCTTTAGCACCTGGCTTACTCGAAACTGCTAAAGGCTTTGATCCCTAAGGAAACCCACACACCATGGCCAGCCACGAACTAAAACAAAGTGTCTTATCAACTGTGTTCCCATCAGATCAAGTGCTGCAGTCTTCTCAAAAATGCAGCTTTCCTGAATGTAAAACTGATTCTATGATTCCATCTCAGCGAAACCAAGACACCTGAGCACTCAGTACACTACTTGCCCATTTGCAAATCACCAGTATGCCAAAATAAAATCTCATAAAGCTTAAAAAGACAGAAATAAAACCTGAGTCAAGTGGCAAAAAGGCTATTAGAGAAATACTGGGCACCTGGACAAATCCCTGCATCCTTCAGTTTCATCTTCCAAAATATTCTGCACTTCTTTTGATACTGCACGTGTATCTCTTAAACAGCTTTTACAGTTCTGCTAAAAAAGCCACCACTGTGAGAAAATGCTACACCTGGTTAAAGTACTGTAAGGAACATAGACCCTGATCTGCAACCGTTTTCTCACACAAATAATCTTCATAGCTTTGATTATGACATGAGTAGGATTATTTATGTAAGAGAGAAGCACGGTAGGCATGGGAACTTAAGAATTGCACTAGTATAGTAAAACGTTGTAAAAGGACAATAAAAATGGCATTTAAGTTCTCTCAAATTATGTCTATTCTGTAGTACAGAAACAGGACAGTAAATTGAACGAGTAGCTTTTCCAGAGGTGCAGCTGCAACTACCGAGACCTTGTAAGAAGAAATCGCAGGTCTAACCTGAATGAATAACCATGTCAAAAAGAAGGTACCTGAAATAAGCAGAGCCCACACAGAATGCCAAAGGTACTGTCCACAAACTAAACACATCTGAGAGGTCAGGAAGTACAAAGATAAAGTTCAGACTGCCAAGAACCCAACTGAGTTGTATCTTGCAAAGAATATGAATACACAAATAGTAAAAGGCTCCTTGGTAGTATAGATAAAAAAAGACAAGGAAAAATGCTGTGCCACTGTGGAGGAAGGACGCACTAGAGATTAAAGACAACACAAGCAAAGGCCCTGAATAAGTATTTTGCCACAGTTTTCAATAAGAAGTTTTACATCATATTTAGAGACAAAGCTAGGGTGAATAATGAGAATGTGAGTATGCAAATAGAAACTACCACAGCTAACACAAAAGCTTGACTCAAAAAGTTAAAGGCATCAAGCTTGAAGTCTGGTTAATCACTATCTCTGACTTTTACAAATTTCTGACGTGTAACACTGGTCCAGTGACAAATAATTTTAATAGCCCCATTGAGTTGGGAGTGAAACTGCAAAACAGTAAATATGGTTTCTTTATTTAAAAAAGTGAAGAAAAATAAGAGGAGAAGGCAGGTGGGAAATTACAAACTACTTGATTTTACCTCATTAGTATGAAAAGGCTTAAAATACATTTTGAGGGAGACAATATATAAAGACACAGAGACAAATGAAAAATGAGATAAAATGAAACAGCAGTTTACCAAAGGTACACCACACAAACTATCCATATAGTTTTCTTAGATGAGGTAAGTGATTTTCTGAACAGATGAAGTGTAATAGATGTAATCTTTCAGGACTTCAGGAATGCATTGGATATCATGTTATACATTGTTAAAGAATCTGAGGACTAAGGAGAAGACTTTGGTAGTTAAAAAACAGCTGAAGGAGAAGTAGGAATAGCTAAGTGCCATTAAGAAGGGATGCATCAAATCAATTTAGATTATCAGTGAGGGTCTTCGGGATCAATCCTGGGGCTTCTGCTGTCCTTTCACAGCTCTTGATCATTGTGACCCAGGTAGAAGAACATCCAGGCACTCTTATACTGTCAATACAGAAAGCAGTGAAACTACACAAATAGAGCAGCTTGAAGATGGGAACCATAGAAATGGGGTTAACAGCAAGGCCACGTGCAGAAAATTTAAATGTAACCTGGGAGATGACCAGGTAGAGATAAATGAGGACCATAGTTCGCAATAAGAGGATGACTAAATGGGCAACATGATGAAAAACGCAACTGAGACTGTAGGACATGAGGACAGAGATTTTCCGTAGAACCTGGGAGACATCTGTGATCATGTCCAAAGTGCGGGTTGTACCACACCTGAAGTCCTATGCACATTCAAGAAAGATGAATCCAAATGCGGAAGAGTGAAGACAATAGCTTCTAGAATGAGTGAAGGAATGGAGATATCCATCCATCCAAAGATACTAACAGAGCTAAGTTGTTTAGTCTGCTAATATAAGGATATAACTGTAAGGATGTAACTGCTACCTAGAAAAGCCTTGAGGAAGACACCTCCAGGTGGGAGAAGTGTTATTTAAGTTAAAGAGCAACAATAGCATGGGGCGGGGAGGGAAAGGCAGTATACGCGCCACCCATTCATCTAGGCTGTGAAGAAGGGACCTAGTAATAAGCCTAGAGTTTCTGAAATAGTCTCCCAGATACAAGAGTTCAGGCAAAATTACAGCCTTCAAGTTGGAGCTTGAGATACAGTTGGAAGTATCACATGCTATAATAACGCCCTTTACAGATGCTTGTAAAGACCCATTGCTTGCGTTCACTGGTCACAGAATGTCCTTCAGCTGAATAGTGTGCTGGTGATATTTTTACTGCTTTGATGTTACTGGTGTCATTTTGAGGGACATATCCAACAACATTTACCATTCCATTTTTCACATACAGTCTTCACTACAAAATCCATGTAAAACTAATTACACAGATAAAGGCTTTTGCAATAATGCAGGCTACTTGTAAGTGAAAAGAAATAAATAGAAGAATGTAGGGCTCAAGATTACTTGAATTGCTAGGGCCCGCACAAACACAATCAACAGGAGCTTTAGTTAAGAATAATTAAGTATTTTGTGAAATAATCCAGGGCAAACTGTGGAATTGTTTTTAAATTGTTATTAGCTGCTCAGATGGAGTTTGTCAGATGGGATTTCAGTGCTCTAAAGCTGAGAAATTTAACAGAAATAGTATGTTACTGTATTTTCAGAACTTGTGGAGTGATGCATCTCTCCGGAAAAGAGTGAAGATTTGGCACTTTGTATGAGCAGAGAGGAACTGGCCCAAACATTCCCGTTTGCAGATGATGATTTTACTCTATTATGCGCTTTGTCTTGGCACAGTCAATCAACAGAGGAAGTGCAGTGGAAATAACAAAGCCTCTTCTCTATTTGCAGATAACATTTTTAGAACATCTAAAGAGAAATCTGTAGAACCACAGCAATTTCTGCACCTCAGAAAATGTGTTGAGCAGAGAGAAAAGGACGGAAAGGACATCAGTACTCGCAAAATACAAAACAAACCCCAGGAAAATGTCTCCAAAAAGGGAATGTGAAAAAATAACTCTTAAAGTACATTTTAAGGAAGTATTTGAAAGAACCTTTCCAGGATGCAATGCCTATTTATACCCATTAAATTTACACCTGTTTGAACACAAATCTGTGGATTTATACTAGGGATGAATCTAATTCGTGTTGTGTATTCAAAATAATAGGTTCAAGGGATTAGCCAGGACAACAGCATTTTTATCAAATAGAATTCCTTTGTCTCCATCCTCACCTTATCAGAAACACAGCTATCTCCTAATTAGCACGTCTCCAACTTTAACCTTTCGTCTTGACTGCAATCTTTTATATTAGTGGTGATGTTCAGACTCCTCAAAACTTACACTTTCATAAATTGACTATTTCCATGGTAACAGCTGCTACTTTCATTCTACAAGCATCAAGAAAATGTGATTTCCTTTGTATCAGTGGGCCAGGCTGGGTGCGTAACTTTGGCCTTTGTCAATGCTCTTTTCACATAGAACTGTTTATTCCAGAAGAAGAGGAAACAGGTGCAAGCACAGTTCAGGAGGCAGTTCTTGGCTGATCCATGAAGCAGGACTGGCAACGGTCCGAAAGTGAGCTGTCGGACAACCCACTTGCAACGCCAGTGTGTTCTGCAGCTGCAAGAGGGAAGGACAAGCACATCCAACACCAGCCACCAAACTTAAATCTGTATTTTCTGTGGGTTCTTTTTGGTTTGGTTTTGGGGTTTTTTTGCTTGTTTCTTTGGTGGCTCCACAACAGTAGCAAGGCATCAGTTTAATACCCCCACAAGAATAGTTGAGAAACATGTAATGTTAAATCAAGGGTTCTCATTCAAAGAGCATTGAAGTTAAGCCAAAAAGACCATCAGCTCATTGCTGAGAAGCTGACACAGCTTTAATGACCGGTGTCTTCATCTTTAACACTCTCACCAGTCTATAACCAAAGCCCTAATCTAGCTGAAGTCAGTTCCCAAAGTAGCATCAACTTCAGTGGGACCAGCAAACATTCAGAATGAAGGTACTTTGTCTCCTGCCAGTCATGTGATTTTTTTCTGGAAGTTTATCAAATTGGAGGCTTTTTCCAGAAAACCCATCTGTTCCATATGAACTCACTCTGACACCTGTACCTTCTCTGAAACTGAAGGTTTCCAAGCCAATCTGTTAGGACTAGAATGGATAAAGTGACATTCACATTTACTTCTCCAGCAATCCACTGAAATAATCAAGTTTTCCCTTAGTCACAAATCTAAGATTGTGTCAGAAAATAGAGCTGTAATTTCCCAAAGTTAGTATTGCATGTTCTGTTTCTTAAATTGGTCTTTAAAATATATTTTTAATTTTAAAATGAAATTTTTAGCACTCATGTAGAGGACTGGCAGACGGCAAAGACACTGAAAAATTAAACATAACTCTAGCAGCCTTTTTATTTCCTCCTTAATTCTTCATTAACCCTTTCAGCACTAGACCAGGTGATTGTTTTCCTTTCCTTACATACATTTAATTCCAGGTGTACCAATACCTGTTGTTAAATAGACACCTGGAAAACTTGAACTCAGTTTGGATTTGGGCCTGCAGTTTTAAACCAAAATTACCAAGTATTTGAGGACAGAAAAATCACAGATCTGCTTTTCTGAAAGTGGAGCCGTCAATGGTTGCAGTTGTTCAACCTACACAAACTCTTTCTCTGGCCATTCCCCTAGAAACAGACTTATTTCTGACCCTCATATCTGAGTGTTTATCATGCTTCTACATCGTAAGGTACCAAACCCAATACCAACGGTAAAGCCCACAGCTTCTCCCACTGTAGATGAAATAACTCGCTGCAAACATACTGGAAGCACTAAGCTAGTATATTTACATGAGTATCACAGAGCCTGGATGCCATTCAGATTCAAAACCTAATTCTGTTGCTGGATCATAATCCATAAAAGGCCAAATTAAAACTCTCAGTTCTGGGCTCACATTGGGAAAGCCTGGGTTTGAGTTTGAGCTCAGAATCCTAAACTCATGTTTATTTTCACTTTGGCTCACAAAAAATTAGTGAATAATCCAGAACTGCTCATCCAGGAAAGATTCCAAAGGCTTGCCAAGTTCCAGACAATAGTCCATGGAAAAAAACAAGCGCACAGATCTGCTGGCAGGAGGTGCCTCTATCCATGCTCAACTCACATGTGTTCCTAGTGTGGCTGTCAAAAACGTAACACCCTTGGAAAGGGAAGGATGGGGGAATTAATTGAACCATACCTGTGAATGCCATGAATACCTCTCAGATTTACTGCAAAGGAACACCAAAGAAATTACTGCAGATTAATGAAAACGAGGAAAAGCTTGGCAGCAAGCGTTGCCTGCACGACTGGGAAGATCACAGGAACAAGAGCATTTTACAGGGCAACACATAGATTCTGCACTGTAGATGTTTGTGACCTCAGTAGTAGTAGTAGTCTATATTCTGATGCCATAACCCAGTTTTGCAATCGTACTACAGGCACCAGGATTGTTAAGGCAGTACTTTGATACCCCACAATACCAGCCTGCACCCTGCTTGGTCCCTTCCTGTGCAGTTTGGCCCAACTTCCACCCAGGAGAGGGGTGTGGCTCTACCCGCACTGGCTCCTGGAGTCAGGATAGGCACAAGAGGCACGCAGCGCTCATTTTCCGCTTTCTTCAAGGGCTGTTCTTTCTCCCCAGTAAAACACCAGAGCACAGCAGAGTTGCTGTACCTGTACATTTTACAAGGTTTTGTGGATCCTAGATATTTCAAGGACTGGATGGTGCCAAGGTGCAAAGCCCCATACTGCAGAAGGATAAAGAGGAGATTTCCAATGCCTTCCAAATTGAATTCTTAAAGGCTGAGTCCTGGCTTCTCTCCCACCACCACTGCAACGACATCAACTCAGATCTTACAGAAAGCAAGCTAGGGAGTAGACCACCGTCCTGACCCACAAGTCCCACAAATCTCACTCACCCTTTGCCCATAAATGTTAACAGGATTGCCACATTAGTGTCTTTACTACACTTTTTTTTAAAAAAAATTAGTAATATGGGAGATTCAAATGGTGTTGCTTTGTCTTCACACAGCCGTGTCTCCAACTTCTGGCAAGCAGTGCATCATAGGCCTTTCCTATCTCATGCCACGGAGATATATGCAGCGTCCCTGCATCACTGTCTGAGTTTTGAGCTTTTCTGCACGCTTTGACCACATTTTAGTGGCCCACACAAATTGGTGAGCTAATTGCTGTCAGAGCAGATGGTAAGGTAGGCCTGGAAAAAATATTTAGTACTTTTTTATCATGTGAGGGAAACATAAGAGGGAAAGGATGTCTCTTCCATTTCCTGAGGGCTGCAACAAAAGTTAAAGTAAGCTTTTATGATCAGTGGAGTCTGAGAAACAATTATCCAGCTCCAGTGGATGCACACCTTACATCTAGCTCTATCTGATTCCCCCGTCTCTGATTTAGTTTGCCCCCTGGGCACATCACGTGCTGGGCATTCACAGACTGCCTGTATGCTGGTTCAATCTGCTCCAGGCACCATTGTTCCGAGAGCAGCACTGTGAAGCAATTCAAGATACCAAAACCAGGAGCAAACTCCGAAGGTACTCATGATAAGGAGGTAACATTTGTTTCCATATTCTGTGCAGTTGTATCTCGGAGGGATGCTAGCACAGTAATGCCCTCTGTGGGAAACTATTGCTCAGTGCTAGGTTTCCAGTGGCAGCCACCAGAAATATTCAGAGATATAAATAGCACTGCACTATAAAAACTAACAGCAGCAACAGAGGTCTGTGTGAGGATCAGACCTCAAAACATGATACTGCAGAAGAGATGCTGCATAGAAGCTATTTGGGCAGAAGGCTTCGTATTTGGAGAAGGAGGAAGAACAGCTTGCCAATTGGCATTCCAGCAGTTAGTTGCAGGCCAGGATTTTCAAAGTTGCACTTTGTACCTCTAGTTTCACAAAGCTCACACTAGCAAACTGGTGGGGCTTAAAAGACCAAAGGAGCCTTTGGCTCTTATTCCAAGGCCCTTTCCCTGATTTTAATATAGGTAACAATGGAACAAACATCTCAGTAGCTGCACAGAAAGGCCAATGCACAAATGTGATGTACTCAACATATGGAAGAAGTTTGAAGACTTTCAAACCACTTACGTTTTCATGAGAAAGCTGTGGGTATCAACAGCAGAATGAAAAAACTAACATGGGAGGAAGAAGCCTATATCTTGCCATGCTAATTTGTATTGTTAGAGAGGAAAGCCAACAGCAATTTTAGCTATGCTGACGATTTTCAAAAGTTGTCTTTATTTTGGGTTTCCTTTCAAAAATGTTTTAACGAATAAGCAGCATGATGGGGTCTGTGGCAGTGGTAGTGTGTCCACCACCATGGTACCTAAGCACTCAGGAAAACGATTAGCCAGCAGAGCAAAAGAAACAGAAGCAGAGAGCCAACAGGCACCGTGACAAGCTCTTCATAGACCTGGAGTACATCTCTATCCGGACCTTTACTCCTTCAGGCTTTCCACTGTCCTATCTGTCACCCACGCTCTCATGATAAAAAGATCTTTTTTCCCAAACAGTGCTAAGGGATGCAGAGATGTCAGACTGGCTTAGAAGGAAGGGTGAGATTAATAACAAAACCCCAAACACACATATTTTCATCAGAAAAACTTAGCTTAAGGACAGAGCAAGGAAAAAAATAATTTTCATTTGCACAATAATGAATTGACAAAATTTGATATGCCTGCCATGCCATCAGCCTGGCCACTTTAAAACGACTTTTCTAAAGAGAAAAAAAAAGGTGTTTTTCTCACTGAGGGCCAAAATGACCTTTCAGGAGACTGATGCAGACCATACATGAACACTACTGTTAGCATTATCTAATAAAAATGGAAAGAATACACAAAAACATATGGCTATGGGCCTTTTGGAAAAAGTTGGGAGATTGCATTAGCCCCTCCCCACGCTTCAAGTAAGTAGCAAGTTACCAACAACTCTGATTATGTTTGTTTAACATACGTGCGTATAACTACTTTGAGCTCTTCCTGACCTGGGATGCTTAAGCAGAGACCTCTGGGGTTTTAGAAAAAAATATGCTCTTGAAGCATCTACCCCTTGCTCTGTTGTTTTCCACACAAAATCTCTGAGGCGCGCAGGAAAGCAGAGGGCCTTGCATCCAGGCCAACTTTAGAAAGGTTAGCTCCTTTCAACATTGGAGAATTACGCGACTATAATACAAACCTCACTGAAGAACTTCCCTGTTTTCCATCACTAGTCAGAACTGCAGTCTAATTAAATTACTCTCATGTGGAGTTTTTCCTCTTTACTGTAGCTGCTGCAGACTTACGAAACAGTTACATCCTCTCCATTCCAGTTTTTCCTTTAAAAAGAGAGTATGTTTTGAGAGCAATGCCACATTACTAGCAATGAAGACGCAAGTGCTCTCTTTCCAATGTAGATAAAATATGCTGTGCTACCACTGGGCCTCAGCAGCAGTTCTGAAGCAGATAAGGAGCACTGCACCACCCACCCATATTTGACCGTGAAACTCTGGCTTAAAGTTCACTCTAAGCATCAGTCTGATCCTGTTACCTCTCTTGTGTCTAAATTATATCCATCACTATCATCTCAAAGGGTTCAGATCTTCTGCACACTTTATCAGGCTTTATAATCTAAGCTAATGGAATATATGTTTGTTTAGCTGTTGTAAGGGGCTTTGAAGATCTCTGTCTCAGCAAGGGTGACAAATTCAGGATGTCAGCTGGGCAAACAGTTTAATTTTGAATGAATTTAGCCAAGGCTGATTACTGAAAAACTGATACGAATCTTTCAAGTTCATATTATTTCACATACTTTAGCACTAAATATTCCGCCCCTTCTTGCCATCTGATTCACCAAGCATAAAACTGGAAAAATCAGCAATGATGCCGGCTTCTCAGACATAAGACCAACTTTGGATACTACAAACAGGTCTGAGAAGCCATTTTTCAACTGCAGCAGGGAGTACAGCCCTTAAACAGTTTAGCCCTCAGCTGACTAAATTTCTGCAGAACAGCAATTATGTTAAGTAGCCTAAACACGCTATCTGAAGTATTTATGAGAAAACTCAGAAAACGACAACTGCAAAGAACTATTCCATGACATAGCTATTTATTGGAGGTGCTTGTTTTTCAGCCTCTCAGGTCCATTTTCAAATGAAGTAAAATAATAACTTGGGGGGTGAAGAAAATTATCTTAAAATTGTCATGGTTTTTTTCCTCTCCCAGGTAATCTAGAGTCAGGAATAATCCAAAATAACAGCATGAGTGTTGAAAATTACAGAGTAAGGGTCTCT
Source organism: Steatornis caripensis (assembly GCA_013398225.1). Lineage (NCBI taxonomy): Eukaryota > Metazoa > Chordata > Aves > Caprimulgiformes > Steatornithidae > Steatornis > Steatornis caripensis. The sequence goes on along the minus strand of VZSC01009915.1, from coordinate 521,149 downwards.
AGAGGTCATCTAGTCCAACCTCTTGCTCAAACCAGTGCCGTGTTAGAACAGGTCGCTCAGAATTAAAAGGAAAGGAAAATAATGTAAAGCAAAAAGAAATAAAAAATGAAGACTTCCCCTATCTCCTTTTTGCACCGGAAGGAAAAAAAAAAGGCCAGAAATAGTCTCCTGAAACATAGAGCTCTTCTGTGTGGTTCATAAGTAAATATGGATTTACTTACGTTGTTCATAAGTAAATATGGAAAATACCTACAGCTGCCTCCTTTGGTTGACCTAGTTCCTTTTCTGTCTTGATGCAGGTGACATTCAGCACAGCGTGTGGCAAACTCCGACTTAGTTGTCAGCACTGCTCTGCCACACTCCAGGCCAGAAAAGGCTAGGAATGCAGCACGTTCAGCTCCAGTGACAGAGAAAATGCTCTGTATCATTCATTAGCAGTCCTCTCCAAGTTAATTAAGGAACAGAGCTGACAGCTGCTGAAGAGGGTTCCACCTCATCTTTCGGCTGGGAAAGCAAGGCCTCTAGAGCAGGGGCTGGACTATACAGCAAAGAAGAACAGGGTGGGGAACCTTACGAGGTCTGAGTGAAACCCACATGACTCATCAGAAAGTAAAATGTTCCTATTTTGGCAAGAGGCTGAAATAGCAGCCCCGGGTTGTGCTGCAGCACGGCAATAAACGACCCTGAGCTCTTGGGACAAACTCCTGTGCACATTGATATTCCTAACCATAGGGCTATTTCACATCTCATTAAGCAAAGAGGTTTACATGACAATTAACACATTAATTAGTGGCATCTTTTTCACAGGTGGAACTTCAGCTTGAGATTTCAACATTTTCAGACAACTGTTTTGTGAATGAAAATGAAAGAATAGCTTCTTATGACTCAAGGTGACAAGCATTCATATCCAGAACTGGCATAGGAGTATATCGGTCTATGTACCGAAGGACACTGCAACCAGACGATGGCCTTTTCTGTAACTTGTACGCAAGGAGGGCCTCCTTGTACATCTGCAGCCTGCCACTCAAAGCCTAGCCCTTGGCGTGGGCAAGACGCCAGGCTGGCCACTTCATAAGCTGACCATAAAAAGGCCTAACGTACCACAAAGTCACAGAGAGGCAAAGCAAAGCCTGGACTTAAACAAGCAGTAGCTCCCATTTCTCAGCCCCAGCTGCTGACCTGTGTGGCTCCCCACTACAAAGATCTCTTTGATTATATCTGTAGAGATACGACCCGTGAGAAAACTCTTGAGCAAACACCAACAAGCAGTCATGCTAATTTCACTGAAAATAGGTATCAGCTATAAGAGAATGTTCATTGCCCTAGACCTTCACATATTACATAAAGAACTAATAATTTCTACCAGAGACCACTCTATAAAGAAAAGTTGGTACACAATCATGGATTTCCTTACAGGTATGTTTCTCTCTGAGGTTTTTGTTCAATACCATCTTTAATTTCTATTATCTTTTGAGAGAATGGATTTGCAGGTATACAAGAAAATCTAGAGCACTGGAAATGGAATGAAAGGAAGAAAAAATTGGAGACTGGAACTAGAACTTGTAGCTTTCAAGATCAGGGGGATTCTGATATTCATTGAGTCCCTTCCCTGTCAGATGGATGTTGCCAACCTATGGAAAATAGTGACATGCTTTATACATGTTACGTTTCACTTCCCTCAGGTACGTACTGCACAGAAGCTGTGTTCTAAAAAATGTATAAACAAACAATCATCATATTAATCTTTCACATATTTTGGCACTCAAAGCACAGATGAATCACTGTGCTGTAGCCTTACCTATCATACAACTTACTTACAAAATAAATCCAGGCTCAGGAGAAACACTAGATAACTTTTCCTTTAATTAGCTTTTCGAAGCTGATGGTATTTTTTAGAATATGATTTATTCTTTTTATTTATCAGCCTGCCTTTTTTCAGATGGGTACTGTCTGACTGACCTCTAGATACCCTTGCACTTGCTCTGTGATATCCTCAGAATGTCAATGCTTCAATTCTTCATCTTTCATTTCCCAAATGTTTCTTATTGGTCACTTCTGGTACCAGTGGCAGCTGAAGTGGAAGTTTATCCTCTGATAATGTGTACTGCTTTAATGGTTCCCAACATCCTGAGGGTATTTTCCAAGTGTTATGGTGACACCAGCTGAGATCTTGGCAATAGAAAATTGTTTCATTTGCTTATTTCCTAACTTAGCCTCTTGTTTTTCTCTGCTTTCCCAACCCTCTGTCAGCCCCTTGATTTCTGTGGCTCAAGTCCTTTTGTTATTGCTATATTCTTTGTTATCACTTCACAGTATCTTTTGATAATCAAGCCTTTGAAGAATCTGACCATGCATCTAAGAATCTAACCATGCATCCAAAATATCTTAACAAATTTATCCAAACCTCCAAGTCACATTTGTCCAAAAGCTTAGCAAAAATCCCTTCTAAAAGGAACAACAATAGTCACATCTTCTATCTATGTTTCTCTGTAAACTAGAGTCTAGGAGATGTAGCACATAAACCTTGTAAAATGATGAGCATGTTTCAAACAGTTCTAATACAAAATATTACACAACAAAACAAGTCACCAGTTTTAGCATGTCTCCAAAATAACGTATGCTTAGAAATGCTTATCGTTGTAGCATCACTGTCCTTTTTTTTCCTCCAAGATAAAATTAGTCTTGCACCAGCATGCCTGAAAAAGCAAAATTCTCATATAATTTCAATCAATCACTCAGTTTGCTTATGACTTCTATACAGCTGACTGAACACCTATTATCTCACCTGAAAGAGAAGCTGTGAGTTTGCTCACCTCAGTCACCTGCAGGATCTTTGAAATGCCTCCTCTTCTGTTCCTTCTAAAGAGTGCCTTCCCGCATCTCCCAGTGCATTCCCGAGTCCACTGAACATGCAGTCATCAATAAGTTCTGGCTAAGTTATCCTACGTAACTCTGAAGAAAAAAGGAGAGACTCAGGGGTGCTGCAGAATGTCTTCTTTGCTCTTTGAAAATTTTGTTTTCTTGGTGCTCTGTCACAGTCAGGTCTCCAGTAGTAAACTGAACAACCTATCCTCCTGGCTCTTCTTTTCTTCTTTTTCTTTTCTGTAAACACATAATCAGTGCCTCAAATCCTTTAGGTATCACAAACTGTATTTCTCTATTGCCCTCTACTGACTGCTAGCTACCACTGCCTTCCTGGAGAACGGGCAAGCAACAGATAGAGAGTAAGTACGCTTTCCTCACCACACTCCCTCAAATCAATAATGGTACACGATAACCAAAAGTCAACACAAATCATTCTATTTTTTCCTTTGTTACAAAACACCAGGCAAGAATTACAGCTTGTTGGTCAGCCGTGGTAGCTACAAAACACTAAACAACAGAAGCAGGAAGCAGTTAGTAACATGGGTCTGCTAATGTGTTGGGGTTTTTCTGGTGAACAAAAGCCAGGAAAAAGTAGAGACAAATACATTCTGACTTGAAATGCGGGTGAATTCCCCCACTGATGCCATAAATACTGTAGCAGGGAGCTGGAGGTTATCTAGTTTTACAAGTCTGGTCCTGACGGCACTGGATGCACAGAAACACTGACTTTTGATGGGAGTTCTGCAGAAAGGGGCTCATAGAGAGCCATGAATTGGAGGCCATGGTTTCTCGGTCATTTTCCCTTTGTCTCGAGCATTTTATTTGTTTAGCCCATTCAGCACCAAACCTAAAATGAGAAACAAGAGTTTCTGCCGCATGAGACAGGTACTGGGACAAGACACACGATGTACTGTATGTGAATGGCACTGGGCAGTGCCGTTCGCATCGCTTTTCGGACAAGGATGATCTACAACGTGAAGAAAAACCAGTGAACTAACACAAAAAAGGGAATGGCCCAGCCTAGTTGCAGGAACAGCAGAAAAAAAAATTATAAGCATTTCAGACAGGCTGGAAGAGACTGAGGGGAAAAAATCTTCAGGGATATGAAGAGTGTAAGAGCAGGATAGGGGGAAAGGAAAGAAATAAAAAAGAATCCTTTGTATTGTATTAGTCACCGCTTCATCAGTGCAGCACAGTGCTTGTTAACCAAGTCACTCAGGCACTTGTTCTTGCAAAACCCAAAAGTTATCCCCAGGTACTGGTGCAAGAGCTCTGTCCCACCTGCACCACCCCAGGGGCCAGCAGGAGTCCAGTCCCAGCTCCAGACCACTGGCAGCTCCCCACCACGTCTCCCTTTTGCGAGGCAGAGGTGGGAGAGAACAGGGCACCGCTGCTCCTCGCTGTTCCTTCCTCCTCCGCAGCCGGCTGCCCTAGGGCGCTAACAGACCTGCACAGCCAAGAATCCTAAAAACAGGCCCACCTCTCAAAAAAGTGTTGAAATTATTTCTGTTTACTTGTGTTCAATTTTGTGTTTTTTTCCCCGCTGCCACTAGTGAATGGGAATATTTCATTTTCCCAAAATCTGATGAACGCAGGTGGGGTTTTAAGCAGATGCTGTGTGACATCCCTGCTCCTTCACTGCGGAAAGGCAGAGTTCACACAAAAACTGCCGTCAGCAAAGCCAGCAACCTGGCAACAAAAAAATTTAATATTGAATGGTCCATTGAAAAAAAAGTGGGTTTAATTAAAAAATAAAGTCATCAGAGGCCTTAATTGTAGCTATTATGAACATTTCATTAACAAGCCCAGATTTATTGACTGCACTGTAAAGATCTCCCATTAAAGGACGCCCAGAAATTCAATTCTTCCCATGCTTTTCTGCTTCCAAAGCCCTCGGCTACTCTATGTTATAAAATAAGAAATAATTATATTTATTCAAATTCCTTGATAGAATATTGAAGCCTGCTCCTCTCCTAAATGAATAAATACCTCTCCTAAATGAACGCCATTACCAAGAGATCAAAGAAGATCTAGCGAATGAGTGGGGCCGAGGGAATTAATAAAACACAATCAAACGTCGGAAAGCTGAGGGTGGCTGGGTTTTTTCTTCTTCTTTTTAATAGGAGCACGTTTGCAGAGTGATGAAGCGAAGTCCGCAGTTGCCAAAATTCATGAAAAGGCACCTAAATGGAGCCCGAGATAGCTGATGTTCAGCACTTTTGAACATCAAGCGGCTTTCTGGAGCTGCTGGCTCACGTGACAGCTCCTGACGGGGAATTTTTTATTTATCCCCCCCCCCCCAATCCTGAGGTAAAAGTTCCCTTTCCTACAGGAAAAGAAACGCCCACCTTCTAACGCCGCGGAAGACGCAAGCGGCCCCTGACGCGGGCAGGGATTTCGGCCGCCCCGTAACGGCCCGCGGCGCGAGGCGGG
>VZSC01009915.1:460437-515277 GCA_013398225.1 Steatornis caripensis | reverse complement strand
CGCCGGACCTGGCTGGCGGCGGCTTCCGGCGGGGCGGGCGTTCAGCGCCATGGGGCGGCAGCGGCGGTTCCTGGAGGTGGCAGCGAAGGGGCTGGTGGGCGCCTGCCCGGGCCAGGCGCGGTTCCTGCTGTAAGCGCCCCGCGGCGGGACTCCGCGGCCCTCGGGGCGAGGGGCAGTGGGGGGCGGGCGGCGGGAAGCGAGGCGGCGAGGGACGGTGCGCGCTGGCTGGTGGGGGTGGGGGGGCGCTAGCTGGTGACGCACGTGGGCAGCCCCGCCCCCTGTCCTCGCGCCTGCCGTGGCGCGCTGCCGCGTGGCCGGGGCTGCTGGGGGTGACGTGACGTGACGTGACGTGACGTGACGTGACGGTGTGTCCTTCTCCCGCGCAGGTGGACGCTCCGCAACTCCCGAGGCGAGTGAGAGGGCCCGGGCGCAGACGGTGCTGCCCGGCTGCGGAGGAGGAAAGGGGCTCCCGCTGTCCCCGCCGCTCGTGGAGCCCGGTGCAACCCGGCGGGGGCTCCTGCGGTGGGACAGTGGCGCATGCGGGTTGCCTGGGCTGCTGATGGGCAGAAGCGTGGCCCTAAGAATGGGGACAGGCCTTCCCTTTTTGTCTCCATTTTCCCCTTCCCCCTGCCCTGCCCCCACAAAAATATGCCAGGGTGGGCTTCATGGCTGCAGGCAGAAATTACATTCTTGCTACGCAGCAGGGTCCAGCTTTTTCTTCAGGGGTTTAGAGAGAGGTGCTCAAGTCTAGCTCTGGCAGCAGGAAGCAATAAGGCAGATGCAGGAGCATGCCTCTTACTAGGTCTGAAATTTGTCTCGAAGCATTGCGGCATCCTAGTCTGAGACACTGCTGTCTTGCACGTAAAATGGGCAAAGCCCTTTACAAGGCTTTGGTGTCACTGACCTGGCAAAAGAGCATGCCTGTGTGTTGCTCCTTGGAGAATTGTGAGCCTCCGTCATTAAAGATTTTTAGGAAAATTTACAATTACGTATTGTGTAAACTTACGCTCTGCATAAATTTGGCGTGAATTGTGCTCAACTGAGCGCATACCGGTGCACATACTGGTGCTCAGCTTCCTCTTGTGTTGTAGTTGTATGCAAAACATAAAAGCACATCTACCTAGATGATGTTAAAATAGAAATGTACCATCTTAATTTCTGCCTATAAAACAGAATTATTTCATTTAAGTTTTACTCTTTTACCTTTATTAATCTGTAGATAATGAATGTGGATTAGAAAGGATATGTCCTTACTGCTTCCAGTTCCTGGTTCCTGATAGCCACCGGGTTCGTCTCAAACCAAAGATGAAAGTGACTCCACAAATAGAGAAAGTCCTTAAACGAGAGGCGAAGAACCATAAACTTAATATGAAACAGACAAAGCTTTTGAAAAAGTACCGGGAGTCAAGAAGTGTTCTGGTAAGGATATCTACTTGGAACTGCCAAATACCTGATGTTTCCCTGAAACCTTTCAGTGGCACAAAAAAGATGTGGAAATCTTTCTCTTAGAAGTGGAGCTCACACCTACACATTTCTTTTTTCATGAGCATATAACTCTGCCTTTCTTTTGGGATAGCTTCTATTCATAATCAATTTTTTTCAAATCTGCCCTCCACAATAGAGGGATAATAAGCACAATGACAAGAACAGTAAGTCATGTTCTCCTCCCACCTCCCCCAAAATCAGCCTCATGTCAGAGAAGCTACACAAACAGCTCTGCCCTCCTTCCGATCTCTTTAGCAGCAGTCTCTGTAGACTCTGCAGATGTCTAAGATCATAGAATCATAGAATGGTAGGGGTTGGAAGGGACCTCTAGAGATCATCTAGTCCAACCCCCCTGCTAAAGCAGGTTAGCCTAGAGCAGGTTGCACAGGAATGCATCCAGGCGGGTTTTGAATATCTCCAGAGAAGGAGACTCCACAACCTCTCTGGGCAGCCTGTTCCAGTGCTCTGTTACCCTCACAGTAAAGAAGTTCCTCCTCATGTTCAGGTGGAACTGCCTGTGTTCCAGTTTGTGCCCATTGCCCCTTGTCCTGTCGCTGGGCACCACTGAGAAGAGTCTGACCCCTCAAGATCTTGCTGAAAATTAAGTATTTTCTTCCTGCCAGGAAGCTCTGGCATTTCCGCTGTCAGTTACTGTACCATTTGCATAGCTTTGCAAAAAAATGGCAGGAGTGGCAGATTTTTGGCTATTCCTTTTTTTCTGTGAGTGTGGCAGAACCTAGGACTGGGCAACTCTGCTAGATGCAGAGCCTTAATACAGCCTTGTAGATCCTAAAATCCATTAGAATCCATAGAAATCCATTGCTAAGAATACCCCAAAACATAATGAAGAAGAAAAACATGCCACTGACTGAAGTCGGGATGGTTTTGCCAGTATGCGTAGCTTGACATTTACTGCCTTTGCTTCAGCTCTGAAGAAGGGCTTGAGTGACTGATAGGTTGTCATTTTTTTTTCAGCTTTATCAGTTGTCTAAAAATAGATATATTTGCAACTTACAAGCTTTACCTCATTCACCTCAGTACACCGTCATGGTTGCATCAGATTGTTGTTACTTTCTGTACAAATCTAATGTTTTACATTTCTCTGAATATTACTCTTCACAGGAAGACTTTCAAAACTAAGCCACGTAGGTAATTTAAACAAGTTAATGTTGCTGTTGGGGCTTCAGTTCTTTTTCCTGAAATTACTCAGGAATATAAGATTTAATTGCTATTTTTGATATTAATTACTATTATTTGAAGAATAATAGTATACATTTAATCTAGTGCTGCCAAGGCACACACTACTATTAAAACAGGTTATGTGAATGGATGTTTTAAGAAATGAGACAGCACCCTATTGTGCCTAGCAGTCGCTGGCACACTTGGCATTTTCTCAGAGGAGAGTCTGGTGGTTTGGGGAGTAAAATTTGCGAAACCAAAAATTATTGAAGGGTCAATAACACAAAATTAAACTGAGGAAGTGTCACAGAGGTTCCTGGCTATCAGGGCAAAAAAAAAAAAAGCGCTTCAGAAAGGCACACTTGCTATTTCTCCAAATTGTAGGACACGCTTGAGCAGCAAAAAATGGCAAGAGAAAGGGCATCTAAGAAGCTGGAATCTTTGCTTTATTTTTCTCCTTTAGGATCACAAACTTTTAGTGTACATTAAGAGCTGTTTCTTTGTACAACTGATGAACAGTGTCCCAGGGAATTTTGAAGGGTTCTTACACTTACTCTGTAACTAGAGAGGTTCGTAGGACACGCTATGCGTTCCTGTCAGTAGTTTAAAATTCAGTTTTAAACAGGTTCGGTTTAAACTCTGGGTAATCTTGGGATGTAATTGCAGTTTACTGCACTTGTGTTCTGCTCAGTTCTGTTTGCTTTTGTGCTGTGGATTAGGATTTAAGCATTTCTGGTCTTAAGTATTTCAAAATACTGTCAGCAACCAACAGCTTTCAAAATTAGCAATGTAGATCCCTGTAATCTAATACCTGAGACTTGCAAAAACGAGTATTTGAGTGTGGCTGAAAATGAAACCAAACAGCAACGTGACAGATTGTGCCTCTCGTACCTTTCTTAGAAAGCAGAACTTGATTTGAGAGTGTTTCTGCCTTGAAAAGGCATATACTAGTAGGAACTACTTCAGGGCTTTTAACATTTTTGGAGTTAACTGTACATGCAATTCAGGGAATGGAAACTAGCTGTGCGGTGCTGTGATTAATCCACTAATTCCTGCACAGTGAGGTGTTCACCACCATTTATATTCTGTGGACTGCTAGATTGTCACGTGATGCTGATTTTTTTTCCCATCTGACTTTCATTTAGAAGAACTGAAAATACATCAATACCTGCGTTGTGTAAGTTAATGATCTTTCTTTTTTGTTTGTTAGGCTGACAAAATGATGCCTAGAGACAGTCAAAACACTCAACTGAAAACGTTTCATTTCAGTATTTCTCAATGTAATTCTTTCTAAGCAATCTGAATTTAGGTAAATTTACACACTTTGAAGAATGGTTTGGTGTAGATGTTTTCAAAGCTGCTTAGACATTTTTGTGACGTTCTTTTGAGTATTTTTTTTAACCAGAAACATCACGTAAGTCTTTTTCAGTCAGTGTAATTGTGCGCCTCAGAAAGTTGCCTGGCTATATTGCTCTCATGTCTCTTAATCGTAGTTGCCATGGCAGTCAGGGATGTTAGGAATACCTGACAGTCTCTGTGACTGTCTGACATTATCTGTTCTGATGCACCTCTGCAACATCCTGTGCTGCTGGAAGTTCCCTGCAGCCTAGAAGTAAACAGAAGAGAAACTGCCCTTTGTCTACAGCCTCCTCCTTATTGTAGTAATTATTTTTGCACTAATGGAAAGCCTCTTCTTTGTTCACTAAGACATGCTGTAACCCATTACGGATGACTATTTTTGAGAGTTTGGTAATTTAAATATTTTATCTCAAGACTCTCTTCAAAGTGTGTAATATAACTTCGTTGGGGGTAGAATATGCTAATGAATTCAGATCACTTTGTATGCCCAATTTTTTAGGAAAATATGAATACCCCTTACGTATACTCAAGATATCATACATCCAGTTCAGGCGCTGTTTCAGCTTTCTGGTTTTGATGGGGTTGTTTTCCATATTTCACTGTACAACGTTACGTACAGAGTTACGGGTCTCCCAAAATTAGTTGCATGGGGACTGGAGTAATTTCTAGATAAACCCACAGGATGTGTTTGGCTTAAGAAGCCTGAATGAAAATACTAGGTGTAAAGTAGTGTGTTGCTTTTTAATATTGCATATTTCACTTAAGCAAATACTTAGTTTGTGTCATGACATCTGGACAATAGTGTGGATAATTCTTACAATGGCTTCATAACATAAAGGTGGAAAGACTGAAAGAATGGCTGATGTTTCCTTCTCTCCATAGCTGGTTACTTGCAACTCATGCAACAAAACAACAAGACATTATGGTAAAAGCAGGGATTTTCTGGCTACAAAGACACACAATTCTGGCACTCCAAGTATTAAATCTAGCCTGAGGACACCAGACATAAAAATTCAGTCTGCAAACAAAGTGACACCTGCAAGCTGCAGTAGGTTGGGATCTAAAGGGAACAGTCCCTCATCACTTCCCAGGTACCCGTTTCTCTCCTATTTAAAGAGGCACTTTGCTGAGTAGAGGATGTTAATCTTGTGGGGAAAGGGCGTCATGTACTGATTTCAGATCAGTCACTCAATACACTTGATAACTAAGTATTTTTCTTTAGTGGTCTGATTGAGGAGATCAATTTTAACTTTCCAACCTTTAAAATCAAAGATTCTCATGAAAAGCAACTACGTGCAAAGAATGCACAATTATGCTGTTGTCATTAATGTGAAATGTCTGGCTTAAAATTTGCATAACAAAGTTACACTTCTGACTGCTCAGTTTCACGTGAAAATATAGTATGTTCAAAATTTTTCACTCGACATATGTATGCATTTTCATGGTTACTTTATGTTAATTTGGATTCCTCACCTTTCAGACATTTGAGTCTTTTGTTTTTCAGAACACGTGTATCCGGACAGGTGACAACCAGCTCTGCTTCCAAGACTCCCCGAAACTCCAAATTTCACTTTTCTAAGCTAAAACGGATGCTTAACCTAGAAGAAAAAGAGAAAAGCCAGCAGGCAGATTTGAAATCCTTCTTGACCTTACTTTAGTTATACATTATTTCAAAGTAATAAAGATTATAGCAATAAGTATTGTTCCAGTTTTAGTAAATCAACAAACTTGGTGATTTCTTTAAAACTCAAGCTAACAGCATGTGCCCTGTGAAAGCGTGGCCTGTATTTTTTAGAAGCAAGCTCTGTTTCTAAGGGGACTGATTGTCCGCAAGAGGGAGATGAGAAAACAGCCGTCTGATAATGCTTGGGAATCTTGAATGTGTTTTGCAGTCTCTAATGGCACAAGAACGAAAAGCCAGGATCTGTCCTTTGAGGAAGCCGACAATACTGGACCCATCAGTGGGTCCAGCAGGACCAACAGATAGATTGGCAGACCTGAAAGTAATGTGGGGATGGGGAAGTTGCAGTTTGCCTCGCCTCACTCTCCGACTACTTTTAAGATAATGCATCACAATAAAATTTAAAAGATCTCATCCCTGCTTTGCACATTTGAGTAAAACAAAGACACTTTCACCAGCACTTTCTGCAGGCATGGTATTTGCCACATAGTGTCCTGTAGCGTTGCTGTCTTTTGATACCTGCGGTAATTTAAGCACAGTCTTTAACACAAACTTTGCAAAGGTTCCAAAATAAATTACTCTTAAAGACAGTGCTCATATACAAAAAGAGAAAAACCAGTGTATGACCAGGTTAAGTTTCTTCATTTTCTTAAGAATGTTCTCTGTGTTTTGGACCGCAGACAATACTGCTCCCAGGATAATGCAGAACCTCCCAAGACTCTGCTCTGATGTGGGATGCTCTCAGTACCAACTGACAGCTCCGCACACGACTGCTGCCAGCACCCCGATTTGTTACTGCTATGAGAGTGGCACAGTCAAAAAGAACACAGGATGCTTCCTTTCTAATTGCTCTGGTGCTATCAAAGAGGGTCACTTTTGTCTTGCTCAAAAACGGCTAAGGAGAGAACCTCTTTCTTAAACGTCTTTTGGTTTTGTCGGACATCGGGCTTCAGAGTTGCTTCCTTCCTGGACTTCCATTTGGAAAACTGCTTTTCCCCTGGACAGTAGTCAACTCGTTGCGCCAAAACGTTTTGATGTGAATTAGACGATTGTCAAGGTTAAAGCTGCTTGAACTGTCAGATTCTACATTTTCAATTCAGCGGTGAGGAAGAACAGGAGAAGGTCACTGTTCAGGACTGAGGTTAGAGCCTGTCCTGTATAGTCTGCAGTGACAGTTCTGCAAATCGTGCTTCAGATTTCCCCTCTGAAAAGAGAATCAGTTAAAGACATTTAAATTCTTGGTTTCAAAGGTCTGTATTTTCTTTTTTTTTGGTATTCTAATGAATAATTTCATTTCATTGTACTTGGACTTGATGAACGCCACAAGATAATAGGACCAGCAACTGAGTTGGCAGACTTGAAAGCAATCCAGGGCGGGGGAGAACAGTTTGTTGCAAATTCTACTTAACGGTCTCAAAGATTTGCATGTAACCTTTTTATATCTCCTGTACATTTGCACAGTAATTTTGAAAGGTACACTGCAGTTTATTTCTTACATACAGCGTAGGATCAAATTAACTGTCATGCTTCGGCCAAAATACGGACCTTGCAGTTACGCTTTTTCCAGTGTAGAACTTGGCATTAATTCACCCGTTGCTGTGTTTATGATCCAGTCCTCTGGAAAAATAGTTCAATCTTCTTGACTGAAAATGTGATTTATAAAAACGTATTTGAAAAACAAGTTTTACAACAGATTTTTTTTATTAAAATTATGCACATTAGGTACTCTACTGCTCTGCGTCCTATGAGGCTTATGCAATGCCAGCACAGGCACCTACTGTGTTTTAAGATGCACCAACATTAATGTTTTACATCAAATCAAAATTTAGATCAAATTTATGCTTTTGAAGCAGTTCTCCCAGTTGTCCCTGTTTACTGTGATTTTTATGCCATACCAAGTGGTCTCAGAGTACGGGAGTCACATTCCTTGTGGATAAAATTCCAGGTAATGGATAAAAGCACCTAAGACATGCACTGGGGCACAGCCAGTGTCCTGCAAACACTAATGGGCAATCTAGCCGCAGGATCACAGAGAGCTGGTCAGAAGCATGCATCTCCAAGAAGTGTAGTGTGGATGCCAAGCACTGAGCTTCAGGTATTCTGCACTCCAGGTGTATTACTATTGCAGTGTGCCATTTGTTGACGTAGGCAGAGGCTGGTCATGCTCCAAACAACATCTTTTTTCTTGCTAGTTACCAGAGTTGTCAGATGCATCCAGATGTGTTGCTATAAGGGATCGCTACTGCAAGCTACCAGACTGGACTGTCAAAAAAAAGTTAAAAAAATCATTCAGTATGCACCATTCCTTGTTTTACAAGTGTGCTTCAAAGTGCTGGGCGGACATAGTGTTGGTATGTTCTATGTGAAGTGCTTTTACGTTATTCCTAAGCCTCTAGCACAGTCTTTTTGTGTTACTGGACTTTCACAGAATCAGTGTATTGAAAAACACATATATAGAGAGACACATGTACATACATATCTATCTATATATGTATGTACATAGCTATATACATATGTATACACACATCAGATGCATATATATACATACATACATATATATACACACGTGTGCACACACACACACATGCATCTGATGCACTCCTCCCTTCAGCATATGTTCCATTCCTGTACTTGCTGAAACACGGGAGGAGAACTGTTGGCTGCAACACACTGTTGCTGAGCCTCCCCGCCAAACCTCTGCCGTGCAGCGTTACAGGTTTGCATTTGAAGAGCTGGAAGAACACCTCTCTGACGGTTCTCTGTTAGGCAAATACCTGTACGTACAGGTGTTTAATGACAGATTATTTCCCAGCTCATACAAATTCTACTTACACAATGGTATGTGTATCTTTGACAGTAATAGCATCATACCATATACTGAAAACGTTACAAAGTGCGTCTTAATATAACCAGCTCAAATTAAAGCGTGTTTTATTTTGAAACATCAGTTTGAGCCGTTTTCCCAGTTTTGAGTACTGGGAACCTCAAGCTGGCAGATTACGACTGGTTCCCTCACATCCAGCCCCACCTCTGAAGAAACGCAAACTTCGGCCAAACTAGATGGTATGTCAACAATATTTCTTTTTAAGACATTTATGGTTCTAGAGGTATGACCCCAGACTTGAATGCACTGCTTCCTTAGTGAAAATTGTGACACAAGATACAAATATAGAGAGTAATAAACTTCAAAATCAGTACTGATCATTTCCTCAGCATCACTGTAAGATTTTGGTTGACTCCTAAGTATAGGGAGCAGTTTACATTAAAGCCATTTCACACCATGAGATTGAGGAGGCAAGCAATAAGCAATGATTTCAAAGATGTTTTTACAACAATGTTTTATTCTATTAAATATGAAAGAGTGTACATACAGGTGTTATTTTTTGAGGACATAAATTACACAGGGATTACACTTTCTGTCAGAAAAGCACAATAATGAAACATCTTTACATTTCAAACTTTTCTTGTGAGCTTTTAACAAATGAGTCTATTTCTGTTGCAAACAAGTAACGAGTGCTATTGAACTTTTGCAAATTCCCACAAAAACATCATGCTTAGTAGGACACTTTAAATATTGTAAAGATGAAATGAGAATTAGATTTCTAAATAACAGGATGGAACAGATTTACTACTTAATCAAGATAAATGACACACTGAAATAGGAGCCGAGACAAAATTGGTCATTCATTAAAAAAAAATTCCACTTCAGACACTACATTTGAATCTGCTTTCTTTACTTGCAGGAATAGTCACTGTGATTATATGCATGAGTAATGAGCAGAACTGGCCCTAAATATTTATAAATGTAACTGTCAAGTTTTAGACATGCTGGTTTTCTAGATCACTAGTTTTTCCAATGAAAAAACCCACACCCACGAATCTATTTGCTTACGTTTCAAAAGACTGAAATCCGTAGAGGATCTACGCTCTTCCGTAGAGGGCCCATCAAGCCTACGCATGACTTCCACGTCTTCCATGGTCATCCTCACAGGCGGCTACCGCATCCTACGCAGGCATTTTGGGTCATCACTGAAGTACCAGACCGAGTTACCACTGACTTGTGAGAGCAGTATTAGGCTGTGCAAGTCCTAACACAGTCTTTTTAAACTTCAGGAATGTAATTTTATCATAATGAAAGCTCTCAGTTTGACATTCAGAAGACTACTCATACAAAATACATAATAAGCATGTACTTTGGGTTGTGGTCCTAGGGATTAACTGAGATGTTTTAATATATTCATCCAAACATTAACTGAGTGAAACAGACAAGCTAACGTTACTGCAGGCTGTAGTTTAATTTTCAAAAGGAGCAATGAAACAGTTTCCAAGAATGGCAATTTTTGTATCTAAGGACCTTGCATCTGTCTTTATAACCAGGGAAGTGGGGGTAATATTCCTGCTATCTTTCAAAACATTCTGCAAAAGCACAGCTCGAGCCTGCAAACACTAGAACATACAAGCAGTCCCAGTGACCTCCAAGTTTAAGCATTCTCACACGGCAAAGAGCTGCAGGATTGTCTTTGCTTTACTTGAAGAATGCTCAATAAAAGTGCAATATAATGAAGCAAATAATCTGCTTTTATTATTACATGAAACACGTTCAGATTTTTTATAATTGTGCCTTTTGTAGGGTGGGCATTCTGGTTTGAGTAGAGTCAGACCAGGCAGGGTGCACCCATGCATTTTCCTTCCCAGGGTGGCAACACCCCAAAACAGTTCTATTGCGTAAGCACACCTACAGTTGTGCTGCCCAGAGTGTCACGCTGTTACTTCTGTTTTGACAAAAGCTGACATTTGTTTTGCTTTTCACTTCTGCTCAGACATGTTCTCCCTTTTAGATCCTAGGCAACCTTCCTTTCCCCACCCAGCCTCTTTTCTTCCTGAGATGTATGTATGAGAAGTACGTATGTCAAGCTTTGGAACCTGAGAATTTGGAGGTATTTTTTGATACTACAGGGCTGCATTTGTATCGTACTATGTTATCTCCCGCTACACTATTACAGTTACAATATAAACCTTCTAACTAGTTGATACCTGATGCCTTTCCCAGATAAATAAAAACCAATGTACCATTCAGCCACTAATATACAACACTTGCTATAGGGGTGACCTTTACCTTCCACAAGTCCTCTTTTCCAAATAGGTGTTGAGGGTTCATTTCCAAAAACCCAGCTATGAAATATTCCTCGAAGCAAACAGTTTCACAGTAAAATAAAGAAAAATATATACAGAAAATAGCACTCTCTCAGAATTAAAACTTATATACATCAAGAAGAAGTTCAGCTTTTTCATCATTCTTTTATCAGTTCTACATTATCTGTAGATAAGCAACATTATCACTAAGGGTTATGAATAGGAAAAACAAGTCTAGTGAAGTAAGTGTCGTGTCTTTTTTAACACTCTTGAGAGATCAAGGAAATTCAGCACTCAACTTTATAATTATTTTTAATTAAGGTAGCAAATGACTGTTTAAGCTTAATTCCCTATGGTTTTGAGCATCCAGGACTTAGATCCTTAATGCACTCTGAACAAGCCATGCTGCTGCACTTACAATCACCTCTGGGTACAAACTAAGTTTTGAATAGACTGGATTCAACCATGTATTCACTGTTTATCCTCTTGTTTTATTATTTGTTTTATAATTCTTAACGGATTAAGCTGTTTTAATATTTATCAGAAATTTGGTGCTATTCGTTAGCAAGACCAAACATAAACTGCCACTGTAATGCAAATACGTGCATATATGAATTTATGAGCAGAGTTTAACGTACCAGAACAGAAATATTTAAAATATCAAAACTGCACCTGAACATTCATTTTCCTATCACGAATCTACACTGAAAAGATGCCAATAAGTGTTATTTAATTTTACATATTGACTAGTTAAACTAAAGAAACATTCCTCTGGATTCGTTTATAGTTACCTCTTTTTTCCTATGAAGTAGAAAATTGCCACTCAAAACTTACAAATCTTTGGACAGCTAGTCATCTCTGATGACCTATTTTCAGAATTCTCATCTGTCAGTGTGAATTTTTGACAAAATTAATATTCTACATTGCATGCTACGGAATGCTATGTCAACAGCTTGTATTTTTATCTTTTGGGGTTTTTTCCCTACTTAACTGAGGTCTCATTCATGGCAACTTCTGTGAGAAAAGATAATTGGACTGCGGTGCTTATGTCCAAGTGTACCTATTTTAAAAAGAACGATTGTTCTCCATTCACATCCAAGAAGTGTTCTAGCAATTAGCCTTGTAGAAGTCAGTAACAAGTGACAGATCACTATGCTCAACAACTTCACTCCAGGACTATTCTGAATCGTTGTGGTTTTTGGAAAGGAAGTACAGGTTTTTTAAAAAAACCCGTGTTCACGTGAGGAGGAGTGTTAAATGTGTAAATTGTTAAATGATGCAAAACAATGCCTGACAACTGCAAACCCATGAATGAAATGCTATCATTAACTACTCCAATGACATATCCAACTCAAACACTTGCAGCCCAGGCTTTTAAGGTCATCTAAACGCCAAAGGTACAGGTAGGCATTTCTAAAATCACTCCTCAACAATTACGTGCCTAATTCCAATTGACTGAAAAGCCTAAACTTACTGGCAATCCGCTAGATGTCTGTCTGTATCTTTTTCTGGTTTTAACTGAACTTAAAAGCTGGTGCATAGTAGGGTAACAAGGACTTTTCACAAATTCAGCTACCTGTATACAAATACCACATTTGTGCCATGCAAAAGACTTTTTAAAAAACACACACAGCGATTATTTTCCACAGTTTAACTTATACACAGGCCTGAACTGTCTCCTCCTGTTCTGTGAGAAGAGACGGTCAAGGTCCAGAAATGTTTGCTGGAGCGGGTGGAGGTGAGGGCTGGAAGCCTGTGCTGGCCCCCGGGGTTTCTCAGAGGAGAAGGATGCACAGCATGGCCATATCATCGTGTTGCTGCACGCGTGGACGCTACATAGCATTGTCAAATTTTAGTAATGGACATTTAACAATTGGGACAGTTTAGAGAATGACCTTTCAATTTAATTTAAAGCTGTAAAATGGCTTCACATTTCTGGGATTAACCTTTTCAGATGGAGACGGATGTTCCAGAAGGGGATTAGAGTACAAATGAACGGTCCCTCAATTTAGAAACTAAGCATCTGCGAAAAGTTACAATTCTGAAACATAATTAAACTGGTCGATTGTACAGTTTCTTGTGCTAACTTTGAAATGATACTAAAATATTGCAATATTTTGTGTCATTTAAAGATCTGCTCAGTGTAACATGATTTATGTTTTCCAATACAAAATTGGTTACCGACATTTACTTCAAAAACACCCACCTGATTTGTTTTGGAAGGT
This sequence comes from Steatornis caripensis, assembly GCA_013398225.1. NCBI lineage: Eukaryota > Metazoa > Chordata > Aves > Caprimulgiformes > Steatornithidae > Steatornis > Steatornis caripensis. The sequence continues at coordinate 502,215 of VZSC01009915.1, read as the reverse complement.
GGTAATTTAAATGTAATGGACTGTAAGATCACTTTTAACTTTGCATTAAATTGCATCAACTTCCTTGCAAATGTAAGCTCGTGTTTTCCGCATTTCATTCCCTCACTAGCAACTGAAACGTCTCGAGTTAGAAGTATGTGTGGATTATATGTTGATCTACATTAAATACTGGGTACATAAGAAAAATCTTAGCGTGTTCTTTTAGAGGGCACCCAACTAAAATCTTTACAAAAGATAAGATAATTATCCATTCTTCAATGTAATAGACACAGATGCCACTTTTATAAATGTACCCTTATGTTCACTCGCCAATAAAATAGTAAACAAATCAACTTTTTAAACCATTTTTTATAAATTATTAAAGTATTTTTACTGACACTCTCCAACAATATACAAAAATAATACTACAAGAGTACCAATCAGTCTGACCTACCCCTCATTTCACAGAAAAGTAGAGGTTATGGAAGGATGTTCTTGTAATCAATCATCGCTGTAGATGTCTCCTGCAAACGGTAGGTGTACGTGGCTGCCCGTCACATTGGGAAGTCGAGAGAGATCAGGCAGGTTCTGGATGCGTGACCTGAGTTCTTTTCGTACCTGGGACACTCTGGCTAGCTTGCGTTTGTACTCCTGCAATGCAGAAGAATTCAACATGAGACTGTTTTGCTAATACCATCCCCGCTATTTACTGCACTTGACATTTTCTAAAGAAAGTATTCCTTCTGTGAGTTAGACGACTAAACATCCTTTAATAGGTGAGAATCCAGAGACTTGGGTATTTTGGAGCCAGAGGCATCAGCTGTACCATTTTCTCAGCATCTGACTTCAGAAGCACAGCCACGGGATTATTTTGCCTTGAACTGTAAGTACATAAGCGCTAAACAAGGAAGTCAATCCCAGTTAACACAACTACATGCGTTTCTCCATGTGACTAGTAGAATGGGATTACTCTTAGAAACTCTATTAAGGATAATCAATACACATACCTCTAGTATCACTCACAGACTACAGAAGGATAAACTTACTGATGTCAGAGAAGTTACTTTCAGCTCTTACCGATGAAAGGGTAAGAACCAACCAAGTATCACCTAACTAGGCCTGTTGATCAGCCCCACCAAGCTGACCAATCATATGTATTTTCCATAAACTTTTATAATAAAAACCATATTGCATCAGTAGGTTTATGGAGCTAACCCTGAGTTTTCAGAAACTTTTTGAATTGGGGACTTAGGATTTCACATTGTGTTGGAATACACGTCAAACCACTCGTAATTGATACATTTAATTATTATGAGGCACTTTTCACATCAAACAATATTATACAAGATAAAGTATTTAACACCGTAAATCAGTGCACTAGAATATAGTTAGGGCTCACCTATGAAGAACACAAGACATAACGGAGAAGAACACCAGCTTGTATAAAATAAAAACAGTTATTCCAAAATGTAGTGTACAATTTACCGGAGTATTTACATTTCAAAAGCTTGGAAACACATTTCTTTGGAGAGGAGAAGAGATTAAGCATTAGCAGGCAAAGCAGTGCTTCATGAAAATACACTGTAATTCACAACACATTAAATGCAGATGCTTTCCAGTGTGGGAATGGCTGGGAATAAAAAGAAATAGTTAACCTGCAACTTGGATAACCAGCCCACGGATAACCAAGATCTCAATATTATAACCACTTCTAAATAATAGTGGGAAAAAAACCTGCATCATCCTGTACAAGTGCCAAATATAAACACTTGAAAGTTCCAGTGAGCATAAAAACACTGCACAAATGTCTAAAAAAGGTAACAATCACGCTATTTACAAGGCCTAAACATAATTTTAAACATTTTTCTATACTGTTAACAGCATGGAGTAAAAAGGAAGTCCAGTGAAAAGACCTTTTGGTTGTAAAACCAAATACAATAATACAAATGTTAAATACCTGGAGAATGACCAAGCTCATTGGACAAGGTCCAAAACACATAAAACAAAGTTTGTGACTATTAGTGGCAGTATGGCCTTCTTACCAAGGGCAATAAGAGAACCACAAGAAATCTTAAATTGTTAATGGGAAGATAATGAAAAGCTAAAAAACGAATTATTAAAGCTTTACACAGAAAGAGAGAAAAGGGTCCCTGAATTAGGATCATCAATTCCTTGATATTGTCTGTATTTAAAAATTAAGTATTACATATGGTTCAGAGTCTTACGAGATACTAAACAGTGAAAAACCTACAGATGTCAGCAGAACTCTAAACACTTGGTGACTGTACACAGGGAAAAGCAGCGTTCCATTCATGATACACGTGACCAAAAAAGTCTTACCACTGTAAGTCTCTTCGTCGTATGAAAACCGTCACTTGCTCACACTTGCCCAAAACATTCTCTCTGGTGCAAGTGACTTCAGGACATGGCTGTGGAAATGAAGGGCTGTATCCTGATACTGTATCCTTATGGTAATGTCCAAAGGCCACCAATACTTTACTGTTCCATATCTAATACTACAGCAGCATTCAGAGGCCTCAGTGAGCTGATTCTGTACAAGAGTCATAGTCCTTTGCCAGCATGTAAAAAGCCAGTAACAGAATACTTCTTGCCCGTTTCACTGTCTACTTCAGTCCAGATTGCAGAGATATACTCCTGATTAAAATTTATTCCCTAAAATACTAATGTCAGAGGAAAAGATATGGTTCGTTGTTTAGCAAAACACACAATTTTGCAATATACAGAACACTAGTTAACCAGAATCACTGTTTTCAGAAGCAGGATCACTAGAGATTGAGCGTTGGGCAACAAGGGCTTGGAGCAAGCCTGAAGCTAGGAGACCTGGCCTCCACCGCGAAAGACATACTGCTGTACAGAAGAGGGTGAGTGGAACTGTCAAAACACTCAAAAGACTCAAAATTAGTAAGAGAAATTAACTACAAAATCATTCCAGCAGTTAATTCTTGTAAATGGTGTTTGAATCAGCTGAATCCTGACCAAGTTCATTCTCTGTCAATGAAGAACGTGAAGCAGCAGATCAGTATCCCTTCATAAGCTCGAAGCGTGATGCTAGGCAAACACACAAAGACCACACTTAGCAGCTACGCTCTCTCAGGACTTTACTCCAAAACCTGAAATGTGCGTTGAATTAGACTGCCAGTTGCTCCACTCCATTAAAATTCCTTTTAGCTGATAATAAATCATTTCCATAGTAACATCACATTTCTGACATCCAGCATTTTCCACATAAATTTTGCCTGGGACTCGTTGCCTAGTGAATATCAGCTTGATCAATATTACTGACAGTAGGTTTCTTTTTCTCGCTAAGGAAAATGTTCTCATAAATTTGGTCTCCCATATAATACAGTCTTCTTCCTCTCACCAACACCTTTAGCATAATGCACACTCTCAGGGAGTCAAAACTTATTCCTTGTGCCTTCTCAGAAACTGAGACCTCTAGGAAAGTTTGCTCAAGGTTTTTACTATAAAACTAGAGAAAATAAAAAATTGCATAAAGTTTTATAATTCATTATATTATTGATGCAGTATAAGCTACAGAACGCAATTTTAATGTAATTTTGGTAATCCAAAGTGTATGTGAGATCTACAACTGCAGGTTAGATGCCCATGATGATCCTCCCCCACAAGAAGAAATACAATTCACCTTATCCAAAGGACCTCATTTTCCATGACACTCCCTGAACCGTTCTAGAAATCACTGGAAATGTCTAGTTTTCATGACTGGTGAGCAAGTGAAAGCAAGCGAACGAGGGCTGATTTTCAAGGACATCGGCTTAGTCGTTTTGAGGTACTTTCAAAGGGGCTGCTTTCGACAGTTTGATTCTATTTAAGATCGCTAGTCGCTTCTGAAAGGGCTCGCCTACATATTTTTAAGGATGCTAATATAGTCCTGGTATTACCTAAGTAGGCATGGACTGTTGGAATACAGTATCAAGTACTCCTTATCAACAATATTCCTTATATGTATGGCCTTTGTTATGTTATCATAATAGCACGCACACATACCTACAACCTTCTCCTTCAGCGTACACGCTGAGAGTGCAGCTAACTTATAATTCTGAGTGGGATTGGGAATATCTACGTGTTAGTTCTGACATTCTGTTGCTCCATTACAAATGCTGTATACTACTTAACTGCGTAACAATTTACCCACACTGCTGACACTCCTAACTGTAGATATCCTCAGGGCGAATTTCAGTTTCATTTTCATTATGCTGATTTTAAGATATATTTCAAATTACCCCCATGTAAATGAGGCAAGATTCAAGCTATTTACTTCAAACAGTCGAGGACAGGCAGAAGTATGATGCTTTCTTTTGCTACACTGAGCATAATTTGCATTGCTTGCTACCTATGAAGAACCTTACTCTTGGGATATATGGGCAACCTGGTGTACGGAATTAAATTCTCTTCAATTTCTTCAGCGGTGTAAGATTACACTACTTTCAAGCAATCATTTTTTGTACTTTCAGTCATAAAAGCAGGTATACGAGATAATTAGAAGAACCTTATTTAGCTCATTAGAATCCCATTGACTACTACAGTTTCCATTACTCGACAGCGTAGAATACGGTATCTTGTGAAAGCAATGCTAACAACGTATGGATCCCACATCTGGATTCATAGCAATTCTCTATCAAGTAAGTACTAGGCAAAAGCGCCAAATAATTCTTGATTAGACACTACAGTCATCATGAACAATAATAATGTGAGCAGGCCAAACAGGCTGTGCACTGCAGAGGATATTTTCCCTTCCAACTGAAATAGATCTTAATATAGTTTCTGCAATTACCATAGAGAGGTGCTACAGCTAAAACAACTTGGAACTTCATGGATACGCTTTCCCTTTAAAACATTAATATGACTTTGAATCCTCATCTGATAACCAAGGCCAACAGCATGCATCAAAATACTCTGTGGCAGAAAAATGTATAGAAAAGCAGAAGAAACAAAGTCTGATGCCAAAGCCAGAATAAAACTGTTTGCAGAAATCACAAATATTTAATCTGTACCCTTGTTAGCTATGGAACGAACGGCAAGGTGGAAATCAACACTCTTAATATAAAAAATAAAATCCAAAAGGCTTGAAAGGCTTCTCAGGTGTTGAGGGATGTGTGTACATGAGCATCCACAGCCTGTATGTACCTCATATTTAAAACAGATCTCTGACTTTCTAGGTCCGTTCCAACCTTCCAGTTTCAGGTACAGATGACGGAGCTGTGTCACAGATCCAAGGCTTCCTTCTCATGTGCCATGTCCAATAGCACAGAAAGGGCAAGAAATCTTCAAAGGCTCAGATAAAGACAAACAGCATGTGATACCCTGATACCTAGATTCCAAAGTTCAGAAACACAGTATTTGTTCATAGACTCCATCTTGTTAAAATCGAATGCCTCACCCAGTCTGGGTATTTTCCTGCAAGGTAGACTGACAGCTAGACTTAAGAAGTCAGGTAAGCCTCACTATCACTGGGGAAAAAAGATGAGCAGGGTTAAATTCTGTGCTGCCTTTAAAAATTTGGCATGGCTCACGTTCTTCACCGGTATGATTAAAGGCTCAACCTATTAACCAGTGTCAAGGATGAACAAAACCCTGACGTAACTTTCATTTAAGACACTGAACAGACTCCAAACACATCTGTATGCATCACACACAAACACAAGGTCGAAAAATCAAGGACAGTTCAGAGAAGCTTAGGAAAGGACTGACCTGGCTGATCTTCATTACACATTTTGCCTGTTTACTAGAAAACAGATTTTTGGAAGAAAGCTTCAACTTTCCAGTATGTTAGCATCTATCAGCTTTCCATTAGGTCTTACCACATTTAGAGCAAAATAAATAGCACTGAAGCAATGAGCTAGTCACTGCTTTGTTTATTCCTTACTGTTCTATGCATTGCCCCATGCATTACTTACTGTACACATTACTCTGTAAGTAGATTTACTAATATTCTTATAGATTTTCTAATGGCATATTTCACCATTACAAAACACAATTTATTCTTCAGAAAATTTGAGCTGACAGATCAAAGTGAAACGCATCCTCTGACTATCCCATTTTTCTTAGTTCTTAAAATTACCAAGAACTTCAAAGCAGATTTTCTAAACTAAATTAAAACATTAAGAGATTCCTCAGCTTGTCTGCAAATGAAGCAACAGGAAGCAATGAACTCAGAAGTCTGAAACTCACAAACTAAATTAGTGACCATCTGGGGAAAGCCTGATTAAGCAACTTTGTCTACTACCACCAAGTGTTATGCCGTGGTACAGATGGGAATACACGGCACTTCTTCAAACCATAAATTCCTGAGCACAGCAGTAGCAAACAGGAATAAAACATTTTACCAGGACATTTCCTGTCTGAAGGGTGATTATCAGAAATGTGAAGTTCTTCACAATGGTCACAAACTATTCCTCCCATTCCTTGAAAATGCAATTTGTCTAGCTCCTTATAGCTTAAACCTGTCTCAAATTTAGTTTACCCCAGTCTTGACTCCTGGTCTCCCATCTCTGCTCTTTGAACACTGTTCCTAGAACCAATCTCTTTGTCCAGCAAGGCTGCTCAATGCCTCTCCGACTCCTGTCATGCCTGTATTCACATCCAACACAAACGCTCTACTGGTTTTTTGCCTAACTATTCCCATTTCCTTCCTTTCTGGTTCCGTATCTGAATTCCTTCCTCTCCATTCCTGGTCTGCACTTATCACTTCGTCTATAGTTTTAGCTGTGTGTGGTTCCAGTTCCACCTATTTCTCCCCAGTTCTGTACGCAGCCTGTCTTTGGTCTCTGCCTATATAGTACCTCCATCAGATCTCTCTATCACGTCATACCAGTTTTTGCTTCCATTGTCTTAGTCCAAAGGAATTCCAGTTCCTCCCATTTCAGTACAACATGATGTTACGCTTTTCTGGTCAGTCACTCCCTTTCTTCTCAGCCAACTCATCTCCTATTCCATCCTTTACTGTAATGTCTAGTCTTGGATCCCTTCCTGATATCTGCAGCCTCTGGTGCCAAATTCCATGGGCACTTGTCCAAGTTCTGCATTCAAATCCATCGGCCTCCACCTCCCCATTACTTAGCCTCATGGGAGCCATGGACAACCCACCCATGGAAGTTCTCTGCTCTCGTGTCAGGTACTTGGCCCATGGGCCAGCCCAGAGAATGACTGTATACACTTGCAATTGCAGGAGAAGTCTTCTTTAGCCCAGGCTGGAAAAATCTCTGGCAGAGAAGATCTTCATGGGAGTTAGTAATGTTTTAAGAAGCCTCTGATGAGCATATTAAAAGGAAGACTTTTGTATCTTTTTCTTGTATTTTTTTTGATGCTTGTAATTTCATTGAATTCAGGTTGATTTTCATTAGTATATCAAAACACATGCCCGTGACAGAAAGAAGCATTTCCCCATTCCATAATACTTTGAGAAAGAACATGAATTACATCATAGCAAAGAAAAGATTTTTTAAGATTGTTTTATTACAAACTTGTCCTTAGCTTTATTCTGGAAGATTGTGTTAGCAAAAAGTTGGTCAATGATTGGGAAAGTTAAAGAAAACAGAGACTTACAAACTTAATTACCAGGAGTATTACTAGGCTTACTTAGTTTACATTTACCTCCATTCAACCACAAAAGGTCCACAGTGATAAACATTAATTGATAAAATAAATTACTATTTAAAGGCACTGGTTTAATTAGAGAATCTCTATGATTTAATTTAAATAATTTCAGGATGGCAGATATGAGGAGCAGCTACAATGAAAGATGCCTGGTTAAATGTGGCTAAATTTGTTCTCCTTGTGCTTTATTATCTGATACAGCATTTTTACCTGGTTGAAAATTTAGCCATTATAATAAACTCAGAACTACACACTCCCAGGAGATGCTTAAATTACACTGAATTCTTACATTTCAAATCTTGGCTGACAGAATGAAGAACTTCCGATGGCAAGCAATCAGGCACTTCAGAACAATTCTGAGCAATTGTGCTCAAACAAATATTCAAGTTGATACTCTATACAGACACACTTACAAGGGATAGAGCAGGACAGTTTTAAAAATAAGAAAACAAAAAAATTAAATGGCTGCAGGCTTCGAGACAGTTTCTTAAAGTTTCACCTATTCACAAATTATGTGAAGAAATCTATGAATGAAAAATTTTGATGGTCTACTAGAAAAAACATGCCTTTAACTATGCATTTAAGAACAGTTGTGTAAAGTCTTCAGGCTCAAATATTTACTGTACCTAACAGCTGAACTATAAAACTGTAAAACATTCTCATTTCGCACAACCCTTGCCTGCAGGTCCTTACAACAGTCTCAGTTCCAACTTCAGATTCCACATTTGCAACTCATCTTTCTAAAGCTAATGCTGTGGGTGTTGAACCACAAAGACTCAGACTTTGATGGTCATTATTTAACAAATGGACATCTCAAAGTAGGAACATTCCATAGAGCCAGGGGTACATGTTAAGTATTCTGAAGACGAAAAGTGAATCTGAGAAGGAAAGTAACTCCGCAGGTCACTAGGCAGGGGATTTATCTATAGCTAGCCAAGAGACAACTCGTTTAGATCCTTCTCTCAAAGACCTACATAAAGCAGAAACCTGAGACCCAGGTTTACTGTAGCAAGGCCAAGTACGAGTGGCAGTCTAATCCAAGCAGCAGAGCGCTTAAAGCAGGCTAATGCGTTTAGCTTTTGCAAAGGCAGTGTAGAGCCACTCAGTGTTAACCTGAGCAAGAATGAAAATTCATGAGAAGTGTTTGAATCAAAGTGTTTTATTGACCAGGGACTGAGTATTAGCTATATTTCAAGTGAAATAAACAAAGGTAATAGAGAGGACCTCAACTTTCTGCTACAGGTGAGCCCGGGCTGTTAACCTTGTTCAAGTAATCTATCAGTGCAGGTCTATCTGTGCAAAACTGGTCTTGGACATTTTGAACAAGCTCTTGAAACTGATTTTTTACTTACTATTATTATTTAGTTCTGTATTTTATTTTCCCAGCTCATAAATGACTCCTACACAACTTTAAGAAACAGCTGTGAATTTCAGAATTCCAGAACAGCCCTACCTGAAGAGCATGTGGCTATTTCTTAAAGAGATTTTCAAAGAATGGTTCTCAAAATAAGCCAAGAAATGCCAGGGTGTCAGCCAATGTGTGTACACTCTAATAAATTTTATCACCTAGACAGTTTCATATTACACTTGTCAATGTATTCTCACAATTTCATTAAGCAGGTTGAAACATCTGTTTCACAGACATGGATTCTAAAGAAGTGGATTTAGTTACAGCTCAAAGATAAGCATTCACAAGCCTGATTTGCTCTAATGGTAGTTGAAAGTGCTCAGCGTCACTTGAGAAGTGAAACTATAGTTTACGTGACTAATGAAAACAATTATCTGTGTAAGACGAACTGTTGATACGCTGCATGGTAATTTTGTTTTTCTCTCCTTTCATGAGTGTGAAATAGATACTTCAAACGCAGCATTCAGCGGTGGGGATGGGAGCGTGAGAAAGGTAAAGTTGCAAAGGGAGAACTACACAGCAGCAGGAGATATTCTGACTTACTTCTTCAAACTGCCCCTCGTATGTCCTGGGGGAATATCTCCAATGAAAACTCTACCACACAAGAAACAAGCAAACAACCGCACCCCTTCTACAGCCAACAAGAAAGGAGCAGAATCTTAACTTCCTAACAATGCACATAAATACCAGTTCTACAGTTTTAAAAAAACCAACAGTGCTTTTCCTCAAGCTCTAGTATTAAAATATTACGATACGAATGTTTTGCATAAGGGAAGTGATGCCAATAGAGAACAGAGCAATTATGAGAGAAATTCACAATGTAAAAGTCTCTTATCAAGCAACCAATTTCCAGCAGCAAATTCAGCACACCCACTCACTTTTGACATTATTTACTCAATTCTGAATTGCTCAAATAGCTAGTTTTATTTCATAATAAAAAGTGTGTAAAAAGAGGTTGTCAGGGCAGAAATTATGAGTAACCAGAGAAGAAAAGTCTAGAGAGAAAGCAGAACATAGAACAAGTAAACAACATTAAAAAGAACAAGTAAAGACGTTTACAGTGTTTTTCCTGAAGTTTTCTTTCCCATTATGAACTATTTTCCTCCCAAAAGCCTACAGCTTGCAATAACCCCACTAATGCACATCCTTCTGTGATCTACTGAGAAAAGAAAACGCACATCAGAGGTTAGCAATCACTTCTATCTAAAACGTCTCAGCTTTTTAAAGCATCCTTCATCCAGTGAAGCCACTCGTATTCCATTAAAAAGGTCTTTAAAATTATTATCTTGGTTTAGATATTAGTTCTAAGCGTACCTGTGGTGTTTTCTATTTTGTAGGTCTGTATTTCTATCCAGTTGTGGATGAAGTGACCTTGGAAGATGAGGTCATCAGGAGAACATAGTAAGTTAAACGTTGTTAAAGTAATTTATTACTACGATATGTACAAACGACATCACAAGTAATTCAGTAGATGTGTTACAGAGGTAAAACGCAAATAATGTAAAAAATTCTTTCATTCTTTGAATTTTCATCCAATTTTTAATAAATGTGTAATTTTGGAATGGAGGGAAACATAGGGAAGAATAACTGTTTGTTAAGTACAGCGTTTCAGATATTCCTGATAAAGATTCTAATGCCTAAGATGTCTAACTATTCAGTAGGCAGTAATAAAATACCTAAACACAGTTACTCTTCTTCATCAGTTCCTTTACCGTAGGTCCTAAACTAGTTATTTGGGTTTCCACAGTGTTGGAAAAAAACGGAATTATACAAAGTAGTAAATCACTTAAATTCCCTGTTTTACCATGTGCTTCCTGCATGTCGGTATGCAAGTCACTTAGGTACATTTTCACCAGGTACATTACCCTGGGGGGTTTTTGTATGACAGACAGTCCAAACTTCTCTCTTATTCATACAAACTTCACTCTCACAAACTTGATGCTGTTTTAAATTTGTATCAAAGGCTCCAGAGAAAAACTCAGGCTCTACTTTCATTTGTACAGGCTAAAATAAGAACCTAAAATCCTTTTAAAATGTTGTTTTTCCTTACAATACCTCAGGAAAGCATGTGGATTTTATCAGATTTGATGTCCAGACTGCAAAATAATTACAACTATCTCATTCCGCTGGTGAGCTGCTTCAAATTCCCTGAGAAAACAAGACCGGAAGTAGCAAGAGAGACCATAGTCTTGCTGCAGAAAAGGCCTCACACCATTGTGGCAAATTGAATTGAACACAAATTGAATACAAGTGGCTTGTAGGGCAATTTGAGATCTTTTAAAATACTTGTCCATCTCTTCCCTACTTGCTCAGTGAACTGTTAAGACTGGTCTGTCCATAAGCTCATGCTTCCAGATCTCTCATAAACATGAAGTTTGAAAGAAAAAATAAACATAAACTATGCCTAGCATCTGATGACTGAGACTTCTATTGAGGGAAACAAAACCAGCAGGTCTGAACCTGCGACTGAAGCTCAGGCAAGAGCTGGATCGTCTGCCTGGCACAGCAAAACCAGCCTGCCAGGATACGTTTTCTGGTTTGTTTGGATTTCTGGTCTGCTGGACACGATTAGCTGCGGGGCACAGTAAGTGTTTATAATAAAGAATAACATAAATGCCTGCTGGGTACGTGCTTCCGGCCTCCTATGAGGTAGAGGGCTCACATACTAGGCCTGGGTATGCCACTTTGCTTTCACTCTGCAGTGCAACCTTCATGCAAAAGGCAACGATTCCTCCACATAGGAGCGGAAATGTATGGTAATAAACAGCACTAAATCAAAGGTACACTTAGGGTAAACAATTTATTATTTAACCATGACTTATAACAAAATATAGACTTTCACCCAAAGTTAAGATACTGTCTTAAAGTGACTGTAAAAGTCACCATGCATTCTTTTTTTTTTTTTTTTTTTTTTTTTTTTTTTTTTTAGAAAAGGGCTCACCTTGTAAAGCAAAAGCTAATTTCTACACTGGCACCCTGCAAACCCACCTGCAAGTGAAAAAAAAAATGAAGCTAGCTAGGCATCGCAAGCTGAAGGGGCTTAGCAGCCCGAAGAAGTCCTTCAGTGACTCCCAGCTGGCTCTAGCATGTCCTTGATACTGCAACAAGACAGCAACAGGAGCCTGCACTGAGAGAGGGCAAGGAACTGCTGATGGCAAAGACAGAGGACAACTGCCCCCCCTTTCACAGCTAAAACCAGCAAACTACGAAACAATGCTTTTGCCACTGTTCAGGGCAAGTGACTTGCTCACAGCTCAAGAAAAGTCAACACAACGGGTCCAAGTAAAACCAGCAAAAAAAGCCCTCCTCACAGTCATTCATATGTAGGTTGAAATCTGCAACTGTGTAGGGCGTGTGTCATTACAGTTCCAGATCAACTGAACTTTGGAGGAGAAAGTTCATTGTGCAACATGGCAAAAGCTGTGTGATGTAGCATAAAAGCATCCTAGGTACTCAAATATCGGAAGAAAAAGTAATGTTAAACATGCACGTGCCACGCAAAAGTGGGCAACATGCTTTAACAATCAACTCTGCATGCAGCAGCCTAAGAGAAAGCTTTTCTGCCGTTACATTCTGAGGGCTGTGTAGAACGTCTCCTGTGGAAATTGTTTTAATGCAAGTTTGGATCTCGCAGAGTTGTCAGATTTGTATGGTACCCGTCCCTCTGGCTGCAGCATGGGAGAGCCTGCCTGCTGTCCCTCACAGTGGTTCATCTGTGCATTTACATTTTTCACTGATAGCTTTGTTTTTATTGGAGCTCTAATAAACTTCAGTATTTTCCAGCAATTTTCTCCTACTGAAACTTGGGCACTGGCTCACATGTAGAAAATAAATTTGCTCTGAATCTTAAACCACGTAAGACAATTACGATTTCTTAGATTAACAACTTAAATGCTAAGCTTTTATCAATTACATTGAAAGATAGAAATCTGAAGATTGTGCTCAGCATTTTACAACTGAAGATAGCTAAAACCTAGATTATACATCTCAGTCTTTATTACTTTTGGTATTTCTAAGAATAGCTTCTCTAAACTCTCTTGCTCTTTTAGTTATTACCTAAATGGATGTTAGCTATTCAGACACCAGAAGATGACAGCTACCTAGAGGCAACTCCAAAACTGAAGTTCAAATGATCAGGATTACTCTACAGCCCACACAGGAAACTCCCCTCAGAAGCCTAAGAATTATTGCTTACTGTTTAACAGAAGCATAAAGTTAAAACCTACAGCTGCTACTGAGCATGTATTTTTCTGAACGTGTCGCATGAAAAAAACATTAATTTTCCACTGACTACAGTGGCAGTTATCCAGCATGGTTTCAAGGATCTGGGGCTAGGACATCTGCCAAGTTGTACACGCATACACAGAGCACAAAGGACACGAACGGAATAAATGAGATGCTCCTAGACAGCACAGTGACAGGAAGCTTCTCTATCTTGAACCGTAAGATTTGAAAAAAGTTATGCTAATAATAATTTTTTGCACATACATCAAAACAATTTTCAACTACCTGCCTTGAAAACAGCTGCATGATCCTTTGGAGTACAATCTTAGTCAAACACCGATTAGCCCGCTAATAAAGCAGCACCCCTCTAGGACTGCAGGATTAGCACTAAGTGTAACAGCTCTACTGGAGCATAGGTTGGGAATAAAGGAAGACGACCTCAGTGTTAAATGAAACTGGCCTGGATTCTTCTCTCCACGTAAGGCAGGCAACACTAATCAGCCAGGAGATAAGAAGAAATTTCAAGTTGCTTCTTTCTAGAAATGCTGAGAACATGGGTGAAAAACGGCTGCAGATGAAAGAGCCCATGATGTTTTCAATGGCATTGGGATGACTTTTGCTTACACGCATTGCAACGAGAGAATACATTGACAATCCATACAAATTACAGGTGAGAAGCTAGCTAGGAAACCAACGGAGTAGTGGTTTAAAGATTACTTTCTGGAAGACAGCCTAGTCACATTAAACTTCTCACTGCTGTGTTCTAAGACAGCACTACGGCACAAGAAGAAATCCAGAAAAATCAGGAATTGTTAGTTCTTGAGAGGAATGCGTTGTCTGAAAAGTTCATGCAGGTTCTTCAGAACCAAACCAGTGTGTAGCGAACATACTTTCTGCTTTGGGTTTGCACCTGCATCACTGTCTGTGCTTGATTCCACAATCTTTCAGCCTTAGGATAAAAAGGCTTTGAGACAACATTGCTAAGCAAGAACACCTGATTTCTTCCACAGATACTACTACTATAAATAGGGACTTTCCACTCCTACATCTTCAGATAATAGCATAGCTAAGCACAGTAATCGTGTTGTGGCCAAGAGAGCAATGCCTCTCCACAGAGGCTGCATCTAATATCATCCTATGCCAAATGATGGGTTTCTCTACTGAAATGGCACTCAATTCACTACACGACCTGTGACAGAAAGCACAAGAAATGCCTGGCTTTCAAGATGGCATGCTAAATTGTTTTGCTAAACAGTCCTCGTTTAGCAAAATACTGCAAAAAATGACAGTGGTACAGCTTCTAGATCTGAATTATTTAAAACTAAAAGTTCTTCAGTGTATCACTGGTTTAAAAAACAACAGCAGCAAGAAAAATCACTACCACAAAAAAGTTTTCCTAGGGCAGAAGGTAGAGAATGGGGAAAGAGGAAAACATGATTTACTGGCACCCATGCAGTATCTGTCGCTTACATTGGTTATTATGGAATTATAGACGAGCGAAAGACTGAAAAGATACGGCTGGAAGCTTCCCATTAAATATCAGTTTAATCAAACCCTTGATTTTTTTTCTGGATGCCAAATGATTATCAGTATCTGGGAGGCCAAGTACTCCAGAATGAAGTTGGTGCAATGATGGCAGAGCTTCCTCAATCTATCAATCAAACATACTGACCTTATAAATGAGCCACCACCTTTCGAACACAGTTCACTATAGCTGATGGATGTCAATTATCTCCATCAGAAAACAGGTAACAAAACTGAAGGGTTTATGATGTTTCCAGACTACACCTAGAATTTAACCAGGTTTCACCTTGATACTCTGAACTCTGAGGCAACGAATAGCACCAGATTCAGCTTCAGCTTCACTGTTCGAGTCTTGACGTGTAGGATAGCAAAGATGAGGTGGAGGGAAAGGAAGAGGAGATTCTACACGAATGCAACATTCTCAGTGTTTTCTTAGTGACCGTGGCTTGAGGAGAAAGCAGAGTAAGCGATAGGACCAAAAAGAATAAATAAAGACGTGGGTCAGATTACAAATAGTGAATTAGGATGTGATGCAGGAAGCAACTGATTTCCTATCTCCTGCCCTTGTAGGATCATTCCTCCTACTCTGGTAGTTACTAGCAACCTAGAAATAAATTACATTAAAACTTTGTGGGTTTGAAACATTGCCAAGTGCAATACGGGGGAGTTATACCATCCGCTCAGTCTTCTGCCTTCTACCATCTTCACGATCAAAGGGCTCACATTTATTGAGATCAGGACAGCTATGAGGCTTGTTTCTGAAGAAGTTACAAGGAGCTCAGTGCTCCATGTAAAATCCAATAACTTGTTTACAGGCACAACTCTGGAACAAACAAACGATGTTGTCCCTCCACCTCCTTTGCTGTCTGATGAATGAAGTATTTGGGCTGGAGTAAAATTAAACTCATCTGAATGCTATTGACTTAAGAGAAACAAAGCATGAAAAGGAATACATAATTAGGAATGGAAAAGTGTAATGAGAACCTAACATTTGAGGAACTACAGTAAAGGAAGTATCTACTTGACCTCTAGGACCACAGTCAGATGTAAATCTTGCTTCTCCAGCCTTCTTCACATTGTTTTATTGCTATTCGTGAGATGTCATTAATGTGCTATTTTCAGAAATGACTTCAAAACAAAAATCTTTTGAATGGTGGAACTCAAAGCTCAAATGCTTATTGCCAACTTTCAAGTCTGTCTTTCAAAACTTTACTCTTTCTTGCAGTGGAGTAACAAAGGAGTCACTACACATTTCCTACCCCAAAACTCCGCATGCAGCAGAGCTTTAAAACCACTGCATGTGCTGACTGCAAAACTGAATCTCCACATCTGGTTTACAGGGCCTCAAACACAGAGCAGCATACAAAAGTCTGGTTTGGATGCATGGCAAGGAGGCAAAAATACCACCCCCCCCCTCCCCCCACCAGAGGGAAATGTTTAATTTGCAGGCAGATAAAAGGCTTAATTTTACAGTGATTTTTATCTATTAGTTAACACTGGCCTACACTTAAATCAGACTTGCAGAATAGCTTCAAATACTTCAGGACTTGTGCTAAATTACAAAACACTGATTAATATACCAGCCCTCTGGCACACATCTACCCAAACTTCTACAATTATTTTAAAAAGCATGTACCATTCTTCCCTGATCCCCACTTACAAATGATGTGTACACTATGGCAAACAAACCCAGCTATGGAGAGAGAACCGATCTCGTTTGCACCAAGACACCAATCTGATTCAGGGAAATAAGGCTGGGGCCAGATAATGCTGTTAACAGTAATTTAACTTCTCAGAGTCCTTATTTTGTCCACTAAGAAAACTGTAAAACATACGCCTCTTACATTGACTAAGTTTTTAGGCAGAAAAGTACATTCCTCTCCTGCCCGTGCCCCTCAAAAATACCATTCCCACTGGCTTAAAAAGTGTGGTTTTAAAAAAATTTGGTAGTGTAAAAGTGTGGAAAACCAAGTAACTGCAATTCCTTTTTGACATTTAAAAATGTTCCAAGTATTCCCATTTAAATATATACCATCCCGTTTCAAACACTGAAGCTCTTCAATTTGAAAAAGTTGCAACAGCAGATTTTTCTTCCTTTTTCTTGATAGAGCCATGTACTTTATTTGATAACTATGCAAAGGGTTTTTCAAATCAATTTGAATTCATAATATATTTCTAAATTACCAAACCATTGATAACTTAGAACCTGCTGTGAGGTCAATTTCACAGACGAAGGAAATTAAACAGAAAGGTGGTTTTGTGAAAAACAAACAAGAATTTAATCTAATAGTGAATCAGGCAAGAAAATAAAGCAGCTAGTGATGCTGGGGGAGAGCAGCTCAAAACACTGGCTCTTCAGAGTAATACTTTCAGAGAAATACCATTTCAATCCTATTACCACATGCAAATATTTTACACCCTCAATAGTACAATTTATTCAAGATGAGGCAGCACAGTGGTAAAAAGATGTTCAGTGAATGGTGATGCTATTTGATTCCTGTAAAAAAACAGCTAAACATCCTAACTCCATCCCACAGTAAGCCCAATTCTCCATCCCACAGTAACGCCCACCCAGTACGCCCCCTCCCCATCCCAATATCCCTTGACAACTTCTACGCTGCCCAACTGTTGTTTTGGCAAAGAGCAGCAGAGGTCATGGCTGGTTCCATGCGACACAGGCTGCCCGGATAGCAGACTGAGGAGAGAAGAGCTACTGAAGCGTTCCTTTGGGCCTCTCTTCTATCCACTTATTCACAAAACTAATTTTATCAAACCTGTAAGGAAATGAATTATTTTTAAGATTGTTTCCCTGTCGAGTGAAAGAACTGATAGACCAGCAGCACTACTGCAACAGTCAAGTCTCCCGAGAAATCAGACTAGCACAATGACCACAAGCCTTCTATAATAGCAATTCACTCTCCCCTCTTCCGCCAATCACTGCCAGCAGTGGCTGAGAAGTGTTAGAAAAATGTTTTGCCCTCTCTAATCAAGTCAACTTAACATACTTTTCATCTCAAAGATACATCACGCTATATTCTGGAAATTTCATTCCACTACAACATAGAGTTCATTTACAGGGTTTATACATCATCCCGAGTTGTTTCCCTGCATTCTGTTTCTCCTTATTTCCATCATTTTTACTCCACAGCATTCCAGATTTTGGCAGCGGAAAAACTTTACTGACAACTCCAAAGCAGGCTAATCCAGCATCCTTTTACTTTCGGCGGAACTGAGAAACATCACAACTGTTTCATCCTGAATGCCCAAATAAGTGTACTCTGGCCATTCCTTTGGTCTAGAATTAAGTTCTAAGCCAAGTGCAAGGACTACTTTACATCCCTGTCGGGTGATTGTGAGCGCTCCTGTGACAAAGAACTTCTTCCATTTCTCCCTTTCCACAGCTGAGAAACTACTGAGCAAGCATAACAGATGTGGAGTACGATGTTTCCTCACTGCTGCTGAAATAGCTCTCCTAATGGCTCTCTTTTTCACTACAGCCCTCAGAATAACTAATGCATACATCTTCAAAAGACAGCCAGTAATGAGTGCTGGTATTTTTGCATTGTCCTCAACCATGTTTTACTTCATAGCTTCCAAGCTGTTCCCCCCTGCAAATATCTGTACCACACCCCTCTCAATCAAAGAAATCTAGGCATGAAGAAAATAAACCAGCTTCTAAGAAAACACATTTTGAAATAAGGTGCTTTAAAAAACAGTTTGCATGTGTATGTGTATATAAACATATACACGAGCATGAATTTCAGCTTCCAATTCCAAAGCAAGAACGAGCACTTCTACCAGGTAGCTGTAGCACCACGTAAAAGCCCTGCACTTCTCTTCCCCTCAGCATTTTGATTCAGAACACACACACTGCGTGTTGTGTTTTGGTGCAGAGGTAAGCCTTTTAGATTGGCTTCTCCAGGGAAAAAGGCTATAATTATTCTTGGAGATTAATTTTCAGAATCAGGCCAGCCTTAATTAAACTACAGTTGCTACCAGCTGAAAAGAAACATTCTTCAAAACTCTGCATCTCACCTACGTGCTTTAATGGAAAGATAAAAGACTGTTTTTAAGAACAGGATTTCTCAGCAACAGCCCAGTTAAGAGAAGAATTATTTTCCCTAACAGTTTTCATTTTTTCTCAGCATAGTGCACTATGAAGCGCTCTACTATTCTTTGAGCTCTTTAAGAAGCACGAGTAGCTGATTTTATAAAACGTATGGATTTTATTTTTTGAAGTGCAGTTCCCCAGGTTTACTATACTGGCTTAGACATTGGTGCATGATGGTTCTGATCTATAAAGTTCAGTTTCCCTTCGAGTTCTACTGAACAGTATTTCTGCCCTCTGCATTTAGCCTTAGCTGAAAAGATATGGAAGTTACTAACTCCTATGATCTGCTACTTAAGCATGAGTTACTTAAAAAAAGCACACTGGAAAGCTACTGGCCAAACAGACCTCACCACATTATATGTTAAAACTAATGTTTGTCTACTTACTTGTACCTTTCTTAAAAACTTCAGATGAAGAATTTATAATTAAAAGAAAAGATGGTGTCCATCAGACCATCAGAGCATACATAAAAGGTATCTGAAATGGTCACAATAAATCTTGTGACTAGTTTAGGAGTACTGCTACATAAGACCACCAATTAAAATTAGGGAAACAAAATAGTTTTGCCATCTGATTAAAGCAGCTGAACTACAAGCTCATTCATTTTGATTCATACGAACTGAAATAATTTTGACAATGGAATTATTAAAACTAAAAATTATCCTTATCTCGGTCATGTCAAGTTGTCAAAAAAAAGGAAAGTGTGCATTGTCCTTCCATACCACAAAATGTTGAAGTATTCTGAAACAAAAATACTTCACTCCTAATACAACTTTTTTTTAAAAAAACGCAAACAGGTTTGTGTCATAAAGACATCACCTATACTTACTAATTAGTTTGTGCCAGTTAACATTTCTTCCACTAAGAACCATACCTTCCCCTATGCTGACATTAAAAATACAACTAATAACAAAAGGTAACTTATTATTTCATTAACAGACTCAAAAAAATATTTGTCGCCTCAGACCACTACAGAAGCAGATGAATTATTTTCTTGTGTATATGTGAGGACACAGATAAATTCGAGCCCAAGGTCTACAGTAACTACATTAGATGCAAGTTTTCTTTACACGTTGTCTTTATAAACAGCTACTTCTCCACTTGTAGCCTGTTTCCTTGCCGTGCACAAATTCTTCAAAAAAGTATCAACCCTGCCCACAAATGCATGACTGCTACTATGTTCTGCACTACATTAGTTTTAAGTGGAAACATCAAAGTCTGTAACTGAGAGAGAATGAAATCTGCTTTGCATTGTTTCAGTAATGCTGAGAGAAAAAGCAAGCTGACGTTCCAGCCATTTGTCTTCTTTCTTCTCCCAGATTCCTAGGCACACTTCTCATCAGCCCTTCCAACCAACCAGCCACATCATTATCAGAAATGTAGCCAAAAAAAAAAAAAAATCTAACTACAGGTATAGGTCACAGCAAAGAGTAACTTGAGTGTGGTGATTCCTTTTAACATTATACAGAAGCTTCTTAGACCAGAAAAATAATAATAAAGTTTCTAGATCTTAATGATAGCAGAAAAATTTTCCAAGTGTAACTTTTGAGTATCATCCTAACGACACAGGCTTTAATTAGGACACAATTTAAAGCCAACACTAAGGAGCACAGCATTTGAGTTGAACACAATTATCTTTGAATGCACACGGGCTTACTTTCCCGTTTAACAGAAGTACCAGCAGACATCGGCTAAAGCAACAGGTTTCTACTTGGTTTGTTTATACAAGTCATCTGAAGTTGTGAAGCAGAGCTTTCTGATAGCTTCCCTTGCCTCTTCCTTTCCCTCCACATTTCTTTTTTGAAAACAGATTACAAACGTTTCCTTTGTAACTCTCAAACTGAGTGAGAAAGAGCCATGTCTACTCCGTGTAGTCACATTTTGCCAGGAGTTTTCCCCACCACAGCTGCCTGTCATTCCAGAGTAGTCTTATGTTTCTATTTAGAGTCTATATTTGTTTCAACGAGTAACAATGCCAAAGGCAAGCTTACAGTTGTGGGAGGAATACAAGCAGGGTTTATAGTTCTGCTGGCTTTGTAGTCACAATAAAGATTAAAAAAAAAGTTCTTAAAATTTAATAGGCCTAGCAACACAAACATCAGAATTTTAGTCTAAACAGCAACATTATTACTGTGGGAAATCAAGGCTGTTAGCGAAGGTGTAGTCTTAACTTGAAAAGCTACATTGCTACTACTGACATAAAAAGGTGCTGCAGTTCCAGTATTTCTTCATCCAGTCGGGTTTTTTTCTTCCAGCAAACATCTGACCAAAGCAAAGGGAAAGTCTGCTGCAGACAGCACCAGACGCAGTGACCTGCCAATCTACAGTTGCCCTTCAAAAACTTAAGTTCTAGGTAGTGCACTGATTATTAAGTTTTCAATTTCCCATCATCTCAGATGTTTGCACAAAAACCGAAATCCATTACATACCTGCAAAAGTTCTTCTGAGGATGACACAAATAGATCCATTCATTTTGGTTAACCGTATCAAATTTTTGGATTGCAACGGCCAGGAACATTCTGTCTAAAAGCCTCAACAAAAAGAGTAAGTCCTACCTAGATAAGACCAGTATCTTCTCTCATTTTTTTTATAAAAAGTGATTCAAAAGGTATCTCAAGGGTATTTAAGTACCCAGTATCTTGTACTTACTCTTTTTTTTTTTCTTCCTTTCAAATAAAAAGTAACATGTAATCTGCAGAGTAAAGGTTAAAAACCCCCACTCTTCACAAATAATACGGGTGAAATTGGCAACAAGTTTTACAAATATGGAAGCTGTAACTTTTTTATTACCCTGTTTCAAAAAGAGCATCTTGAATGTGACAAGCAATGCTTTAAACCATGGTGAACTAAAGCAAAAGGTTATCCTTACTTTACAAGGATGAGCAAAGTACAACCTACAACCTGCCTGATCTGTTAGCAAAGCCAGGATTTACACTGAAATATGTGGTCGATCAATTTGGAAAGTGGGATTCTTCAAGCGTTACTGTTGCTCTGAATGACAACATCGAGCTCTGAAGTCTAATACTTGTTCACGCGCAGACTGAGAAACTACATACCACGGTACCAGAGGCTGCAGTCATTAAGTCACAATATAAAAAAAGGGGTATTTATTGGTCAAGTACAAAGAGGTTATAAGCTTATTATAAAATACGGGGCAAATGAGCATTATTCTCATAAAAAGGGTACAGCACAGAGGAACAAAATGCACTGACCACTTGACTTTGCTGTGTTTGGCGCTAAGGGCTGCTGTTCTCCACTCTAGTCCAGCAAATTACTTCTATCTATACAACTGTTACCTCCTGCCACTTTTTGGTGCTGAAAATAATGCTCATGGAAACAAAAGAACAACTACATTTAAGATCAGTTAGCAATCCACAAGGATGCTCAGCAAGCCTACTTCTATTGCAGGTAAGGGATGCAACCTGTGTCTCATTTTAAACATCCCCTCACGTTCTTTAACTTCTAATCTAATAAAACTTGAGGAGATATGAGTATTGCAGTGATTGCTTAATTATCCCCACTCATCTTTAGGTAGATAATCCAAACTACTAAGCTTACTTAAGTTCTGTTTGGGTTTTGGTTATTTTTCTTAAAAAAAGAAATGGAAAAACCCCAATGACTATATTCACTGAAGGACTGGCATTGTGCAACTCAAGATTGTTACAGCATTTACACTACACAAAGCATCTCAAATGGTCATTCAAAGCCAACCTAGGGGCAAGGGCTTTGAACCTATCTACACAAACCTCCAAGTATAGGGGCCCATTTCTGAATCCTATTCCATTTTTGTACAGGGTAGGATGGGGAGAACTAGAATGAAGAGAATCTGTGCACTAGAGATCCTTAGCCTACATTTCCTACCTGATGGTTAAGATCTACGTATGTTTCTCAAAAACAACCACTTTAAAGTTACTTGAAATTGGCCCACAAAACAAAGAAAATAATTCTGGCAAAGGGTCTACCCCCTTTTGTCTTTTATTAAGAGATACACAGTCATGCTCCCCTCAGCCCAAGAGTATCTGGATCAACTCAAACACCTCTTCCAATAGAAGTAACATACTACCCTGAACAGGAAGTACTGTCAATCCAGCTTCAATTTCTGAAGCTGTAATCCTGAACAGAAATGAATGTAATGGTTTATAATGTCAAGAGACCACACAACAAGGTCTGTTTGATACCACTGCTAACACAGAGTCTTCTGCTGCCTAGCGCGTATCAGATCTTAAATACTCAGAACAGTCTTGACAAGTATGGATGAACCTTATTGCCAACTGCCTGGTACTTCCCAGCTACCAGCTCTGTAACCATTGCACTGTTAGCAGTACGTACAGCACAACTCATATCTAATTCAAGATAACTTGTGTTACTGTGGCGCTACCACATCTAGGGAGTTGTGGATCACCTATAATGCTGCAAACTCCACCCTATAAGAAAAAGCACTATAGGATTCATGCTACAACCAAATCTTCCTCAACTTTAACCAAAGCTCAGCAAAATACTTTAGCTGCTCAGCTACAAGGTTGAAGAAATTAATCCCAGCTATTTTAAGTGGACTTGAAAAGTACGAAACGTGACTCAATGTACTACCCTAAGTTCCTCTAGCACTGAAAGAAAGAAGCTGTCGTACAAAGGTACTAGGTAAGTATAAGGAGTCTAAATAAAAAAAAAAACTAGCAAGGGAAGCACTGCACCCTGTGATAACATGAATGTCACTGCGGAAACAGCAGACAATAGTATCAATCCATTCTTGCACTGAGAAACAAAGCGTAAAACACAAGAGGCCTGTTAGACCAGTGGCATCCCTAAATTCTTTGCTTAACATCTTTGTCTGCATTTGAAACCATTGATCTGGAACTGAACAGAAAAAAAAAAAGCAAGCCTTTGACTCCAGAGCTACAGACAGAGATGACTAACTTGCTTGTGTCTACCTGTAAAATCCCATGACAAAATTAAACCCTTTAGGAAGACAAGTCAAGCTATACTGAGCTATTACGCTCAATCACGAAATAAAAGTGCATTGAACATACAGTCTCTCAACATGTTAAGAGCCCTCAAACATTTATAACCAGATGTGCGAGTGTAAGGATATGAGTACTGTTCATACGGTTGTAGAAAAATACGGAATGCAAGATAGTAGCATCATCAATAAGTGTCTTAATTAAGTGCAAGCTGCTAAAACAGAGTAGGCCTCTCTGAGCAGCATTTCCCTCAAAAATTTGGATTTAGTGACAATGTTCCCCCATTTAAAGTGGTAAGTTGGCAGATCCACTATGCAAGAAACTTGGTCATCCAGTACACACTAAATGTAGCAATGCCGTGTTTTTCCCATAACATCAGAATTAAGGTGAGAGGTGGCTGTCTTGTTTTTCTAGGAAAATCCCCTGCCCACGCTAATTAATGAGTTGTGTAAGCTTTTGAACTACCAAGTCTTTATTTGAAATTTAGTAAGAGTCTATTTACTCTGTAATCAATGAGACTGTGCAAAAGGCAAAAAAAGCAAGCCACTATGAAAAAACAGTAAAGTACTTCTCTTGTTCTTATCCCTGTATTTTTAAGGCCACGTTAATTCTAGAACGTCTACAGGACAGTCTTTATCACAAGGACATGACTGCACCTGGATATTAATTTACGTATACCTAACACTTTGTTCCTGCATAGCAAAAAAGGTTCTTTTTATCAGCTTTCAGCGAGATCAACAGCTCAAACAACATTTCTGTTCAAAAACTAGGGGATAGGCAGGGAGATAGGAGGCGGACACAATGAGGAAGCAGACAGGGAAGAGTCAGGCAAAGTAGCAGAAAAAAGGAAATTGTATTAGTCCTCAAAGTTCTGACAAAAAAGGGTTCCTACAAAACTCTTTCTGTGAAAAGTATCATTTTCTCTGACAGGATCCCACCCACCTATAAATCCTATACAAGTTTCCAGATACAACTACAGTACACCAAACCTTAAATAGTTATACTACTTTATAACTTCTAAAAGGGAAGGGAAAATGCTCTTTAGGACAACGCTAAATTTGAGGGGGGCTCTGAAAGGGCATTAAAGCAATTACAAAAAACATCTGTTACCCACATAACATGTAAGATAGATGTACATTAATAAAGTGAAAGTTCTTTATTGTGCTTGTGAAGGACAAATTCTACACCCATCACTTCTCATTTCTGACGTTTATGTAAATCTAGAACCAGAACGTAAGTTAAAAAGCAAAGATCTGAACAAGTCTTGTTTTCACAGCTCTTTCCTTTTGGTAATGGCATCTTCAACGCAAGTGACACCCAAACTTCTGCGTTTGTAACTGCGAACGATTTAACTGAAAGGATTTGGGAGTTTTAGGAACAACTACGTGAAAGTTTTAATCTTCAAGAAAAGGGAATGACACTGGATAAATACTTATGCATCTCAGCATAAACTCAGTAATGTTTGCGAGAATATAGATGAAAATAGCAGAGGTTTGGTACGAGTAAGAGAATTCCTCCTCTTCAGTTTTCAAAAATAACAGACAATACAAGATTTTGATTCTTAAATTTATTTTTAGCGGGATGTGTGTACTAATTGATGGTGACATCATTAGAAGATAGGTCCATGTCCACCACCTGCAACAGAAGCTAGACAGATGTTAAAGAAAACAATTTAAGAGTTAAAGATGACACTACTTACCCAGAGCAGACTTATGAAAGTCACCTACTAAGCAGTACAGTTAGCTTTTGAAGCAGACATGACAGCTCATATTATTTATCTGTGTCAAAATTTCCTGTCAAGATGTAATGCATACATTACCTTGATTTAATGGGAATCATGCACTTCTGTTTAGAAATAGCTGTCAGAGAAACACTTTATTTTTCAAAAAATACTCATGGAAAGATTGATTATTCAAAGTTACTTACCTGCAAATTTTCTTCAGAAGATAAAACATTTGCAAATTTAGGTCTATAGCTCCCATTTAAAGTTTAAAATCAGCAAGAATTTGCTGGGAATTCGAATTCTAATACTGTTAAACCAGGTCAACAGCAGGTAACATTTCTAGATTCCACTAAGAATACAACCACTTCTTTCTTACCATACCGGGGTGTTTGACAAAGCAATAAGATAGGATCTCAGCAATACAATCATAGATGAGTGATGCTAATTCAGAAAGAAATGAAGACCTGATCCGTTACAACTCAGAGACCATGTTACACTCAAAAAATAGTCAATAGCCAGAAGTCTAACAAAGGAAACAAGCTTGCCTAGAACAAATTAATTTCACCAGACATTAAGCTTGAGCAGCAAAACCTAGGGACAGACAGTTCAGGAAATACATTCTCAAAGAATTAGGTGACAGGCCCTTTCCCAGTGTTATTTCAAATGAGAAGCCAAGAAGCAAAGCTCAATCTGAGGTACAGTGTTTCTGAAGACTGTAAAAACAGAGTCCATGCTCCAGAAAAAAATGTATCTGGCTACAGGTATCTGGTATTTACATCAGAAGATAGCCATTTCTTAAAAAAAAAAAAAAAGAAAGAAAAAACCCACCCCAGAACAGAGAAACTAAGTCAGGTGGCCTGACATACAGTCTCATGAAGACATCCTGATCTTATGTTTCAAAACTTCAGAATGCGCATCAGCCTGCACTCCCCAAACCAAAAGGCATCACTGGTAGTGAGCATAAAGTCACTTCACTCAATACCAGTTTAGACGCTTGATTTTAAGGTTCTTGTACAATCTCTTGGCTCATAGCTCTTTTTTTTAGTGCCTTGGGTTGACACCATCTTGACTCCCAGTTCTTTATTAGCAACCTGTATTTATACCACACTGATCAGCCTAAAAACATTCTTACAGGATACCTCAACATCCTAGGACTTCATCTGTTTAAAACAGACTGCTACATATACTGAAGACTCGCTTCCGCTTTCTAAAGACAGACATCTGAAACGAGTCTGAAACTGGAAGTACACTGTATTAGAATGAGATTCTTTACCAGTTTAAATAATTCAGCCAAGACACCCAGTTTTAAGGACCATGACAGCCTGGGAATAAGCAATTGTTTCTTATAGCTACAAACTCTTCGATCTAGTAATACTGGGAAATTGAACTGTTTCGTATTTCTCAAAAACAATCCACAAGAGTGGAGTTTCTTCACAGCTGCACTCCACTTGTAATTTCTGATTAATTGAGCTCTTTTGCTTTTATAGAAGTATAAATCTGCCTGAAGGACTAAGTCACTGCCTTTGAGCACCTCACTATCCCAGTGGTGTACTATACCTAAACAAGGTCTAACTGCTGGGTAATGATCTACCAAAAGAAGTCAGTGTCTCAAGACAATCAGTCCCACGCTGGTACTGTGGGAACTCGTCCTTCAAACACATCACGCACACACAGAGGGAAGTTAGGGCAGGTGATTAAAAGCTTAAAGCTTCCTGTTCTTTAATCTTCCAGGTTCCATTGTGCAGCTGGATCAGTTGCTACTGCAATCAGCACTACCGTGCACACCCCATCTATCTTACGTAAAGTTGGCAGATAATCTTCCCACAGGGTAAACACATCGAAGTTGATAGGAAGAACCTTCATCAATTGCATTTCTGTGAGGCATAGAGCAAAGGAAGGAAGTCAGGAAATAAGAGTAGTCTAAGAACGACACAATTTATCTGAATGATCACTTTAGGTACATCGCAAACAGCATTTTCCTAAACAAAGACACCACAAAATCTGAAATCAAGTTATGAAGTTATAAAAGGGTAAAGAAACTACAGAGTGAAGAAAACGTTCTTGACAGGCCTGTATGATATGAAATTTGAAGAGCAATTCATTTGTACACCATGTAAGGACTACATGCATATGCTGCAGTTACATGGCACCACAACTGCTCCGCTATCTCTCCTTACGTTTGTACCATTCAGAATAAGACTTTCTATATGTACTATTAAAATGAAGTCTGTATAAATAATGCAGACTTAGTAGGCTAAAAACCAGAAAGACACACACTGAAGTGATTACAGTTTTATGTTACCTAATGTTGAGCTGGTTTAATAGATTTAGAACACAGCAACAAAAAAAAAGTCTTGTTAAAAATGTGCTGGAAGCAAAGACCTAACAGTGGCAATGAAATATTTACCTTTGGAGAGAAAATTTGTTTAGGCAAACTAGAAACATTTGCAAGAAGAAGCTTTAGTGAAGAATGGACTAAAACAAAACATTACGCACTTCCAGCTTATGTTCTTTCTCTGCAAGGAATTCTTTTTGACACCGGAGAAAGTCTGACAACATTCGAGTTAGCTGTTTTCTATCATCTATTTCAGCTGCCAACCTGCCATTGTAATCCGCCAGCAACATACATGCATCATCTACCATTTTGGAAAGCTGCTCTCCAGATTCCTTATCTAAAAAGCAAGCAGAGGAAAACAAGTAAAGCATGCTTTCATTATATACTGTTAAGTTGTCAGAACAGCATTTCAGTTACGGGATCCTCAACCCTCACCTGTTATTCTGTCTAACAGGGACACATCTTGGACCTCTATAGGCAAAGAAGCTATTCTCTGATGAACTGCTGCATCCCCAGAGGCAGCGTTTTCTAGTTCTTGTAACGCTCTAATGAGATCTGTGGTCTGAAAAAAGCATGCAAGATTGAGAACTAGTTTAAATAAACAGATCCTAGTACAAAACAGTACTTCATAATAAGCTTATGGAATCAGTTTGATGGTAATTTTAAAAGCATTTGTATCAGCATTGCAGTAACATTGTATCCTCTCTCAAACTGAAAACAAAACAAAACTAATCCATTAATTCTCAGGACAACATTGCTGTATTCCTAGTTTTGAAGGTCACCTTCCTAAAAATAGATTTTTCATTTAAATTCTTGGTATAGGACTACTTACAAATCTTTTATTTGTGACAGTAGTTATTATTTTACAGTACCTTTCATTTTACTATACATTTTGGAAACTATTTTTCTTGTAGTTTTGCTTCACTATCGCATCAGACTAGATCAGTGCACTTCTTTTGGAAGTAGGGCTGAGGTTCACAGAAGCCCAGACGTCTGTTACAGAGAAACACACTAAATTGTGATTATTTGAGGACAGTCATTCCCTGCCATAACAGAAAGTCTTTTGGGATCGGGCAGTACCATAACAAAAAAAGAAAAAACCCACAAGAATTATAAAAGCCATAACAATGCAAGGTAGACCAGAACTTTTCCCAACCATCACGACTGCAACACTGAGAAATATTTTACTGCTAAACTGGTAACAATCTTATTCCAATACATGCATTATTGGTTACCACCCTGGAAACCAAAGGAGAATCTAAAACATTGTAGAAACTAATGGTGAAATCCTAATGGATAAATAGCTCGTATTCCGGTTTAGTGTCAAACTGACTAAAGTTACAGCATGCTCAATGTCTTAGCTCCACTTGTAACCTAAAGTACTGTGAAGTACTGTAGTCACCCTTGCTCAGAAACAGTACCTCATTGAAAAGAAAACCAGAGATGGTTAAAAAAAAGAGTAATTGAAAAATTCTTTATCAAACCATATGCAAATACAGAATTTTATAAACATGCTTTTACCTGTGGAGGGTCAGTGGGAGAACTTCGAGGTGAACAGTTATTTTCCTCAACTTTTATCTGTTCATATGCACGCTTCCTCACCTTTCTGTCTCCATCTAAATTAAAACAAACAGAGGAGTTAGAGAAATAATATTTCAAACAAGAGACTGAACCTTCATACACAAAAAATACTTACACAAAGCTTGCCTAAGTTGTTCTAATACATCATTTTCATAAACAGACCTTTCTTCCCAGATAGAGAGCACTCGGCCAAGGTGTTTCTTACAGCTATCATCAGACTCACTGCAATAAGAAAAAAAGAAAAAATCAGCACTAGGTAAAAGTCCAGCACTGCCGTATGATTATCTTTCACAGAAGGACATTGATACACTTTATCAAAGTATCAGAAGTCCAGTAACACAGAAAATAACAAAATCACATTTTAAAGAAAACAAAGACCAGTTCAAGATGTCTTAGCAAGCACATTAAAGAAAAGCCAAGGCCCAATTCCCTCTGCTTGCTCAACCCATAAATGTGTAGGTCTGTAATGCTATTATGCAAACACTGCAAACAGGTTTGTGTTACTTCAACAGCTGTGTACCATGTGAAAATTCTCTATCAAGACTCCAGTATCCTTCTGCAAGGAGACAAATGGCTGCTCAGAGAATAACAAATCATGCAACACTAGTAATGAAACATATCAAACTGTTGTAGCATATAAACACAGACTGAAAGTGAGTCTTAAGGCATAACTAACAGCTTTCTAAGGCAAAAGGGACTGAATGCGGATGAATTTACTACGTAACTTCATTCAACGGGACTGAATGCGGATGAATTTACTATGTAACTTCATCCAACAGCATTAAGACTATCCGAGATTAAAAGAACATTGAATAAATTAAATTAACAAGATTACAAGTACAGAAATAGCACACAAGGACTAGCTAAGTCAGAATAGATGAACTCAGAACTTCTCTAGATCCCCCACAAATACAGTATGATGAAGGACACTGCATATAAGTTTACTGTACCTTGAAACATGTTTAAAAGCCTCCACTATTACTGGAGCAAAGTCTTTCGTAAATTCTGGTCCTTTCCTTTTGCTGTTCTGTATGACATCATTGGCCAAGTACAGGAATGTCAACTTCCTATTCGGTTTTGCTAATAGAAAGAGTGATAAACAAGAATAATTAAAAAACTTTTGTTCCTCCAACTTACACCTATTTATCCACATTTATACTAAACATAAAAAAACCCAAAATCAAATGTGGTTTTCCTGTTCTCATTACTGCTTACAACCCTTCACTCTGATTTTGTATTTAAAAAGCTGAAAAGACTTTGGTCACCCATTGGCTTTTCTCTCTCTTCTGCTGTAAATCTTTGCTCAGATTCTTTTCTCCTTCACAACATGACTCAAGTTCCCTCCAGCTCCATCTCAAAAAATAAACAGAAAAAACCACGATATTCCAAAGTGTTCTTCAGCCCTCAACTATTTTCAGGTGTTCTCCCAAGCCTGTTGTGATCTGTCTGTTTGGTAGCCTTCATAGATTTCTTCCACATACTTCAGCTTCCCTTTCAGCCTGAATAAGTTTCTTACACCCATGAAGTTCTCCGACAAGAAGCTTCACAGATCCACAACTAGTCACATGAAGCAACTCCTCCTTTTGATTTAAATTTCACTCAGTCTTATACAACCACTCCCGATTCTCATATTTGAGCAAACTGAGCAGTCAATCCCTAGTCAACCTCTCCATATCACTGCGATACTTCCCTCCATCTCCTGGTCATTAAAAGACTCATGTGCCTGCATCCGTAGCATCAAGAAAACACATTCAAAAATCACTTTCAGGATGCTGTGGTGTATCTCTTCTACAAGCATCTTAAGCATTTTACCTCATTCCCATTAATGTGCAATAGATTACAAGCCTCCAATTTACAAGTTGCTTTTGAAAATCTATTTGGTGTTTTCTAAATGTTCCTGAGGTATTTTAATTTAGCATCACACTTCATCTAATCTTCATTAGTCTACAGGTTTCTCAGAGCTGCAATTGTTATCGTAACACTTCTAACCTGGTGTTCACACGAGAAAAAACTTTCAACCCATTACCACCACAGACTCGGTATGTATGTTCTGACTGTAAAAGAAGTTTCTCTTGACAGACAAGATTTAAGTTTTTGCTGCCTTCTTGAGGAAAGCAGCACTGTGGTAAAGCCAATCTAGGATTTCTTAGAACTCGTGCTTAGTTCCCAATATGATTTGATTTTGTTAATTTCCACTTCAACATTTCAAACATGCAGAACCACCACCCTCATATACAAACAGAAAATTCAAGGTTAATACACTGCTAGTCTAAAAAAATATTTTTGAAAATAAATTTTGCATTATGCAGAAAGACTCCTCTGAAGGATTTCTCCTTGGAGCACTGAATTTTTCCCATCCTCTTTGACAGACATATCCAACAAGTTAAGACACTTCTGCATTAAGTGGGGGGGAAAAACCTCATGGCATTAAAAGTAAAAATGTATCTATCTCTTAGACTCAAAGCAAACTAAAAAGTGACAAAAAACAATTTGTTTGAAAGTGCTAGACACAAGTTGGATCTATTAAAAGTCTGCTCCAAACAGTGAAGTCCCTACATGCAAACACCCAGGAAACTCACCTATTTCTGAACTAAAATGTGAATTTTATAGACCTATGCTACTTAATTTCTGTATTCCTAATTTCTATATTGAAAACTGACAATATAGCAACACATCTCCTACCTATGTTTCAGATTAATCATAGTTCTGACACATAGAAAGCTTTGAATTATTCAAAGAGAGAATCTTAGAAAACACGTCTTGTCTTATGCGTGCACCAAAACTAACTACCATTTACCAAAGCTGATCCTGCCCCCATCATTTCTTAAACGAGCACAGAATTAGGAGTCAAAATCTAATTAAGCAGACCATTCCCCATACATCCTCTGAACTGCATGCAGGATAGGTCCTTGTCCATCCATGCCACAGAATAAGTGTCATGCTTTAATCCTCAGTGACTTAATTCACTTGTGACAGACCTCAACTTCTCTGTTTTGAACAAATAACCAAATCAACCGAGCTGGTAAAGACAGGAGACTTATGCAGTGCCATGAAGTCAGGTGATGTTGATTCTCACAAAGTCTAGACTTTACCTATTCACTACAGTAAACAGATCAATATACCTTATTTGGAAAAAGCATGCAAAACCCAGCAAGCCACATTGAAGCTTATTTCCTCTAGTACTATCTTTTCAGCTTACTACTACAATTCAACAGAAATAAAGCTGCATTTCATGAACAAAAATCCCCAAAACTCTATTAAGCTATCCATGGCTTTGGTTAGAAGTTCAACTAATATTCTACGCTTATGTTCACAAAGAATATTGTGAAGTAAAATTTAATTCCTCTTGCTGTAAGAATGCTCTGCGCAAAATTCTAAAGCTAAAAATTATGCCTACTCTGAAGAAGCGTTCCCTTTCACCTCACAAAGCTTTTGGAGTTACATACTAGCCTACTACCACTCTGCCTTACACACAAGACTGAACATAACCTTCAGTGACTGAGGTTGACAACTCTGAGCTGGAAAACCCGAAAGTGTTCTACTGCTACTATGACTATAAATTAACTATTGAAGTCTGAAATACAAAACTAAACTCCAGGGAAAAAAAAGTATCTGTTTAAAGCATCTCTCTCTTCAGTAGCAGGGACACTAACTTTTCAGCCCTGGGCTTTGATATATCTCAGAACACCAAAAATGGATCAAAGAACAATCAGACTACTTAAAACAGTGTTCTCAATGCTTGGCAAGGCTATTATCAAAAAGCACTCTTACTGTCAGAAGAAGATGAAAGAAAAAAGGTATGATCTTAGGTTAAAGAAGGATCTGAAAGGCACATACTGCCAGAGCATGTAGTGTTAGAAGCAGCTAGCCCACAGCATCTCTGGTACACTAACAGCACAGTCTGCAAACACAGAACTGCAAAGAAAGCATCTATGTTGGACTGAGTCATCTTTTCAGAAGCTCTGTGCAGTGTTCACATAACTCTTCTGCTTGTTTCAGTTACATTTACCATCTATCCACTACAGCAGACCCCTGAAGCGCTGTATTCTGAAATATTTTAACATGTCAACAGTGTTGGCTGGTACAAGGGCCATTGAGAAGATTATTCTTAAAGCATCCATAATGAGACCAACTGGGACTGGCAACTCGCAACTGAAACTAAGCCTGTCCCAAACATGCATCCGACATTTAAATGCCAATGAATACTCTGCAGGTATTCATGGTATTTCACCTGCAGCTAGCATAATCAAGCATCTACAGTGGCAAGACTTGCATCCTTGTTATCCGTTCTTAGTTTTCAGCAATCTACACTTCCTAGGAACATACACTTGTTTGCTAGCCTGGCCTGGGTGTTCCTGGTTCTCTTATCAGTCCAATATAAGTGCTCTTATATGCTTGAGTCCTTAATGCTTAGAGAACTCTTAACATTGAAGAGCCACCACTTTTGTGCAAAAAACTCTAGTATTTTACCTTGGAAGTCAGTAAGCACGTTATTTTCACTGAGGTTAACTTTGGCAATCAAAGCCAGCATAATCACCCATCTTTGTCTTATCCAGGTTTACCTCCTGGCACTGGAAATTGAGCTCCCATGAAGACTGCCCATTAGTTTCACGCTGTTCTATGCTTCTTCCCTAGAGCTGAGAGACACTTGCTGTCTTAGACATATGGGAAAAAACTACAGAGAAAAACACAGAGATAAGAGATTTCACTTACATCTTACTACAAGTGTATATACTATTGACCCATCTGAAAATGTTACATCAGGCTTTAACCTTCTACAGTCCGTCTCTGCTATGCCAACTGACCTTTAGTGAAAACATCATTTAACAAGAGGTTTTGAGAAAATGAGCCATCATCAGTAGGTTAAAATTCCACAACAATTATCAGCAGTAAACATTTTTTGGTTTTACTGAAGTTCTCAAATATGGATTCAAATAAAGATTTGGCTCAAATGCTTTTCAATTACATTATTCTACATACATGCAGCAGAGTATATGAGTGTCAGCACTTCTCCTACAACCCTGGGACACTTCCTGTGTCACAGCATGCTTCATACCTTTCCACGAGAAGTTACATGACATCTTTGTAAACATGACACGCTTTCAAACTTTTTTATCACAAGACCTGATTCATCTTCTCTAAGTCAAGCAGCACTGAAACTTCAGTGCAAGATGACTGACCCTTGACACTGAGAGCTAACCTGAATTTTTATGCAAGATGATTAAGTGCAGCATCTTCCGTAACACAACTGAAAGTACATATGTAAAAAGTCACTTAAGAGGCTACCACCAGAAAGGACAACTCAAAGATAATATAAACCATAAAAGGCATGTTGTACAACGAGCACTTAATCTTAAAATCCACTAACCTTCTGCTATGAAAAAGTTAAACTAAGTGTTCAACGTTGCACAATCATCTGATTCTCCTGGTGAATTGTATGAAGGTTTGAGAACTGCTTTGTTTCCTTTTCAAAGAGGGGAACAAGATTGTCCATGGAATGCGTGTTCAAGGTTTGAGGGTCTAAGTATCTTGACTTTGAGTTTGGAGGCTAGTAGACAAAGGTGAACACAGCATATAGCCACTGCTGTAAAAGAGGCCATCAGCGTCAAATTACCATGGGAATGTGAGAAAGCTGGTCACAAACCAAGGAAAGCATTCCAACATCATCACTCTGCAGAAGCTTCCCACTGCACTTACTGTATCTTGAATTACCTGACCACAACCAAACCAATTCCTTTCATTGCCTGGCTGGTACAATGCCAAGATGGATATGAATCAACAGTAACAACAGTTTTAGGATAGGAAGAAGACATTGAACTGAAGTCTTGAAAACCAGAAAGACAGGCAGGTACAGGTAAGATACCAGAACACGAGTGGTACAGCAACAAATGAGTATACATTTGTATACACTGCATTCTTTCAGGCTAGTACTAGCCAACTAGCCCGGCTGGATTACACAATCCAAATGTGACTATTTTAAGTGTAAGATTCTTATATAGCATGCTGATCTGTTGCTCCTAACTATAGGTCATTTTGTAAATCATGTGTGTAGCAAGTATGTTTATCTTGACTCAACAGCTCAGGTTCACCAGAAGTTTTATCTGCTGTTGGTTGACCTCCAAATCTTTTTGCATAGATGAAAAAATTCATGTGGATAAGCAGGAAGGTACCCACAAGCACCTCCATCTTAAGTATCTTACCGGCCTCCTTAAGAACACCTATAACCAGTGAAAACAGTAAGCCATAGTTTTATTTCTTCTAAATACAAGACGACAAAAATCTATTTATTCTCTCAAGTGTATCATATTGGCCAATGACATTATACCACCATTAAGTAAAACAATCTTACAATCACCAGTAGTGAAAGATTCTTTCTCTTGGCAGAAAAACTACACTACACAATACAGAAAATACTTGCTTTAAATCAGGAACTTGTTTCCGGAAATCCACTTCGCATCTGCAGAGCAATGCATTTCCACCACTTTTGGCTGTGGTTCTACTCCAAAGCAGCTGACTGAGTATCAGACTAATTCAGCTGTAGTACAACTTCCAAATCTGGGTTCAAGGTTGCTAGGCCTTCTCAATTTGCCTACTACAATCCTCTATATTCCAATTTTCAGCAGCATCGAGCAACCATCACAACAGCCACTAGCTTCAGAAAAATGTATTCCATCAACGCCAACAGCTATGAGTGACGACCCAAACAGTAGTTTATGTCCCACCAGTAGAATTTGTAGACAAAACCCCCAAAATAAGCAAAAATAGTTGCTTCTTATACCACTGAATGACTTCAACACCTCAAAACAGAAGTTCAAGCATAAATTGGCACAGCAGGTAAGCCAGCAGAGTTCAGGGCTGCTCTGTAGCAGCCCAGATGTACTTACACAACCGTAGGTGTCTTAAAGACAATATACAATGGCTCTGCTAACCTGGATAAGCTTTGCAACGAAGACAATGATCAGTGTGACACAGGTGGGTGACAGATGACAGCCAAAACAAGAGTTCAAGTGATTAACGGGCAGTGGAAGAGGGGTGGTGGTGTTCGGCATCAGCTTCTGAGACTGACTAATCTATGAGGTACCATGTCAGGCTCTGAGGAAACAGATACCTGAATATGAAATTAGGTTTAAAGACAGAACACAACAAATAAAACTGTCAAATTTTATTTTGACAAATACAATATTAAAATATCACTAGAATGTAAATACTTAACAAGTGACAGAGCTGGACCTGGAAAAACTAACAGAAAGTGAGTTGACAGGAAAAGAAGGTATCACAGACAACTAACTGGAGCTTGAAATAAGTCCCATATCACCAAATTTAAACATTTCACAATTTTATTTTTTCCCTTTCAAACAGAACACATTTTAACCTAACCTACTGAAAAAGTGCTCACTGTTCACCATTGAAGGCTGCTGCTTTGAATCATGGAATTGAAATTTTTCATTTCAAAACAAAACACACAAACAAACAAACTCTACAGTCAGTTGCAGAGAATTCCGAAATCAGGGAGCAACAGGTGTACTCCAGAGAACACACCTGATTTGCAAATAACAAAAAGTAAGTCTCAACAGCCTTCATCTCAGAAGAGCCTCTTCAAGTGGTTCCCTAAGGGTTTTCGCAGCAGCCCCTCAGCGGCTGCAGGCTTACACAACAAAGATGTGTAATGCCACTACTTAGTTTAAAAATCCCCTGTAAGTCAACCCCTTTATGGATACACAAAATCAAATAGTTTTAACAGGCCCACCATTTGCATTTTGGGAATGACTGATGTGTTCACATTACAGTTAATTAATTAGTACTACTTTACTACTTAAATACTGGGTAAGCTTTTGACTACTAAGTAATTAACTATTTAACTTTGAGTGTTACATTTCATACATCTGAAGTCTAGCTGAAGCAGGATCATTTTCTTCAGTGCTCGCTTTTCAAGCCTTCACAAGATTCTCCCTAACCCCTACTCCAAAAGTCTCTCTAAAATAGTTATGTGCAACACTACCACAAAAGTTAATCCATACAAGTTAATTTGAAGCAATCATGAAGCTGCCATATCACAAACACCAAAGAAAAAAAAGTCACACTTTTCTAGAACAAAAATCCAAACCACATGAGATTCTCATGTCAATAAGATATTTACTATAAATGAAGTACTGAAAGAGTAGCCTCACCACCAAATTATTTTTTCCATAAATCAACTGTGAAATTCAAAAGAATGCAGACTCATGATCAGCACAAGTCAGTGCTAACACAGGCTGCGGCCTAAAGGGGTGATACTATCCTCAGTCTCCTTTGTGCCAGCATGAGCTTTCCATCAGGGAACTCATCTAGTTCAAAACTAATTATTCATTTTGCTGGATTTTCAGTAGCAGCACAGCACAAGATATTGTCAGCCAAAAAAAAGCATCAGAAATATTTAAAGACATATTTAAGCAACAGCAGAGCGGAAAAGGAGCTGTTCTGTTGTCGCTGTAGACCTCTGCTTATCTGTCAAAACAGGAGAAATCTTTGTTATTTCATTACAGTTGTCATTTACGTTAAAGACATTCTATTAATCTTTTCTCATCGTTTTACTCATCAATGAACAAAAGACTAATGAACTATAAAAATCTACCCTCCACTAATCATAGTAATAGACAGTGAAAAAAACCACTACATACACTAAAATGTAGAGTACCTGGAGTGGCATCTGCATGGTTTTGCACAGATGCAGAATCAGAAATACCTAATACCCGAGGCAGGGCACCAGCTCTGCCACAGCCCCACCTTAGCGGCACAGTTCATCCACGCATTTTTCATTAGCACATATTTGAGGTCGGTCATTAAACAGCATGCCTCTACACTCAGTCTCTTGAAGCATATAATACATACCTCCTTACCATAATTTCATCAAACTCCCGGTTGTGTAAGAAGATATCTTTTCCTTAAATATTTGTGACAGTTACTAGGAGCACCTGGACAATTCAGAGTTACCGTACTTTCACAATACAGTCACACTTGTAGCATACATTATACTAGCTTTCCTCCAATTTTTGACTATTCCTAAGAACGACCCTATGAATTCTACATGCCAGTATTTTACGAATTACACACAAAAATTATGGCAGTATTAAGAAAAGGCATATAAGCACACTCTTTCAGTAACCGGAGTTACTTTGTGTCTTGATACAACTTGAGCAACACTGGAGTTCAGCAAGACAAATCCAATGTTACGTAAGTGCTCCAAGTCATGAGAAAGACGTGCAAGTTTCGCCCGTTCTTCAAGTCTACATATAAGTGCAAGAATTCACCAAGAGGATTAATGAAAGTTCAACTGTAAAAGAAACTGTAGATTAAGGTGCATGAAACTGATCACCTGTCAAGACGCCCTAATGTGGAACCTGAACAGTACCAACTAATCCGAGTAAACAGGAACAGTCTAAGATTTTATGTTGCCTAAGTTATACGCACATTTGAAAAGCTGCCTTTTCACCTCTACCCCAACGCAATATAAAGACACTGACTATTTTAAAAATAAAAGAATCAGAACCAAACATTTAGAAACAAGAGAGCTGTGATCCTAGCACTTGCTTTTAGGAATAACTATAGACATCTTCAGAAAGGTTCAAGCAAGCTGATCTGATGCAAGGGATCTTTTACCAAAACTGAAAGCATCCAGAAAAAATCTAGTATCACACTGTACTGTGTTCAACTCTGTTATACAATGTTCCACGAGCCTGAAAGGGAATAGGCTGGAAGGAAGTTGTGGAGATGGGGGTGACAATAAAAACGGGATACAATGAAAGCAAATAAAATATAAAAAGGTATGGTTCAATTTTCAGTTCCAGGACACTACTGGCTAGCAATAGCAGCAGACAATGTCAATTTTTGTGTTCATATTCCCCAAATAGAGGTCATTTTCCTCTCAGGAGAGAAATCATGTTTCTACAGCTTGGATGGTGGGCAAGTCAGGAGCCTGAAACTTACTCTATTTACGGCCTCATTGTCAGCATTCTGCTTTGTGATGTTTTATGCACGTCATTTCACCACAGCATACCGGTTTTCCTTCTCATCTTCAACATGTTGTCTGCTTAGACCACTAAATTCAGCCTGTGGGGATTATGGACCATCTTACAATTCTGGGCTGTAATTAGCAAAAAGTTAGTACCTGGCAAATGCAAGCTAACATTTACGAAGCTCAGGTACTACTACCAGAGACAGAAAATACAAATACATCCCATGTATCTT
This sequence comes from Steatornis caripensis, assembly GCA_013398225.1. Lineage (NCBI taxonomy): Eukaryota > Metazoa > Chordata > Aves > Caprimulgiformes > Steatornithidae > Steatornis > Steatornis caripensis. The sequence continues at coordinate 462,513 of VZSC01009915.1, read as the reverse complement.
AACTATGCCAGCTTCAAATGAAGCTGTAGAGAAACATACGAAAAAAGAAACACTTCACATAAGGCCTAGAAGTCCAGAAAATGTGCAGGACCTTGAAAGCAACTAACCTACTCCTTCTAGAGGTAGACTATCACAGCTTTCCACAGATCCTTGAAGGCTGGCTTCCAAATAGAGGTCACCAGAAAAATCTTACTTTGCAGCAGCAAAAGCTGGATGACAACTTCAACCAACTGAAGACAAAACCACTTACAGCAGCTATGCTCATCTGAAGCTCCCGAGCTACATCCTCGAAACAGGCTTAAAAGTGGAAGCCAGACATTGACAGCGGAGGAAAAGCAATGCATTCCCATGGGTTCTTAAGAAGATCAGTATCCTTGTCTCTCAATGCCACCTTCAAACACGTAGCATGTATTCCCAACATTTCATTTCTCCAATTAGTCAAACAGCAGAACAGGAAAATTATGCCAATATTGAAGTTAAGGTCAGGCCACTAAATTACAGATTATTACGAACTGGAACCGTGCATGTTAATGAAGACAAGTGAACAAAACTCTGGCTGCGTACCAATTAGTTTAAGATACCTTTCTGATATCACTCAGAATATCAAATGTTCATGTTGCTTCTTTAGAAGGCCCGGAAACATGAAACGTTTCCAATGCAGATGGGAGATCAATTCATTTGTTCTCAGAACAAGAAAGCAAGCTTGCAAGAAAACACATAGTGAATATGTTTATTTCAGAAGATGAAATATGCTATCAAATATGTTTTTCTTTAGGCAACAAAAAAAAGAATTTAACTCATGCTTGAAAGTTCAAAAGATAACATTTCACTCAAAAGGCATATTTTCAACAAAAACACAGTAGCCACATGAAAACCTAGAGTTTATAGGAACATATTTCCATACTATACTGTAAAGTTTACTATTACTTCATACTCAAGGATTTCCATTTTAAGGGTGGTTCAATCCATTTGCTATGAAGTTATGCCCCCTAACCAAGAGATAACTGTGATCCAGACACGCACTTTGTATTCCATTACACATCATTTCTGCAAGTCAACTTTCCTTTTAGTTGCATAGAAACTAAGGGAATAGTTCCTCTTTCAGAAGTCCTGTAATGGCTTAGTGCTACTTTTCCTCTCTACCTGAAAACCTAGCCTTCCACATTTCCCCTTAAAAAAACTACGTATTAATGGGGCTCCAAGGGAAGCTACTGGAAAACAGTAACGTCTCCTAGAGCAAGGTAGAGTTCTGGCAAGTGGTTTTTCTTTTTTCTTAAATGAGTCAACTTAAGATCAAATTATTTTCCAGTCAGCTCAAATAAACCTTCACGTGCCATTTCAGCCTTTCAGTCCCTGAACCACTGCCTACGGCTGCGAGTTCTTTGCTGTTACATGGGAAGCCACATAAAAATCTACGTCTGCACCCTCCACATCAAATACTCGATACAGCTAAACAAACGCCCGTCTTTATTACGGTATTAGACAGCCGGCAAAACCGGGAAGTAAATACCACTTTGGACACATTAAATTGCTCTTCCCTCGGAGCGCTCCCAAGCTCGGCTGCCCTACAAGAACAGGTACCGGCACAAGTGGACAAAGCCACCGTGTCAGGAAACTCAAACGGTATGGCGCCTAACCATCGTTATACGTTATGTGAAAGAGAGCGCCTAAAAAGGATCGTCTCCGAAGAGCCATAGCTACCGGCATTGAAGTAAAAAGCCCTACACCCCCTGCCTGCCGCCTTCCTTCCCTTTTCCCACCTTCCCCTCTCCTTTCACAAAAGAGGGGAGTCAAACACGAGAAGCGGCCTCCCGAGAGGCATCTCACTGCAGGGGGAACGGTGGAGGGAGGACGAGAGAGGAGCCAGGGGAGCAGAGGTGGAAAGAAAAAAAAAAAAAAAGAGGAAAGAGAAGCACCTCCCGGCCCGCAGCCATCAAGAAATCGCGACCCGGCGTTTAAGGCCTGCCCCAGAAGCTCCGTTCTCCCCAGGCACCGCGGCGGGCCCGCCCGCCCTTCCTCTCCCTCGTTCCCCGTCCGAGCAGCCCTGCCACCCTCCCCTCAGCGGCCGCCCCCCCC
>VZSC01009915.1:439863-449942 GCA_013398225.1 Steatornis caripensis | reverse complement strand
CCCAGCTTTGTATCATCAGCAAACTTGCTGAGGGTGCACTCTGTCCCTTCATCCAGGTCATTGATGAATATGTTGAACAGGACTGGACCCAGCACTGACTCCTGGGGAACACCAATAGTCACAGGCCGCCAACTAGGCTCTTTGCCACTGATCACAACCCGCTGAGCTCTGCTGTTCAGTAGTTCTCAATCCACCTCACTGTCCACTCATCTAGCCCACATTTCCTAAGCTTGCCCATGAGGATGTTGTGGGAGACAGTGTCAAAAGCCATGAGTAAGGAATCCAGCAGAGGCACCTTAAGTGCTTAACCCATCTGGCATCTGTACTAAAGAGTTGTACCTAAACTCCAGAAATTTCCTGGATTCTTGCACCCTGCTGCGTTGCCCTTTCAGCAGATACCCAACAATAACAGTATTATACAGTTCTGAAAATAAAAAAAATTCATATAATACGTTCTTATTTTCATGGTAGGTTATCAAAGATTACTTGAAAGTCAGAATGTTGAAGATACCCAAGACCTGCATAGTTCTTTTAAGTAAGGAACTTGTCATGTAATCATTATGTACTGGAATTTCTTCTCTAAGTTTCATAATGTAGGTAGAAATCCATTTTTTTAACACTCCTCAAAGTAACTGTACGGATTCAATAAAGGCTACAGAACAGTTCTAAGGACTGGGCTATTCTGTATGATCAAGGAATGGGCACACACTAATGATTCACACTGTTAAGACACCTATAATCTGTGTTTTCTTTTCAGAAAGGAACTCCACCGCCATGAAGTGCCTGAATTAGACCTCTGTACCTCAAAACAACTTCTGCTATCTCCTGGCTGTAGTAACACCACTCTCACTGTGGTCCAGGCAGAAAATGGCAGAAAGAATATCCCCCTCAGCAGAATCTCATATCAGTGATGTAAATTTAAACAGTTCCTCACATTTTCAACTTGCACAGAGTGATGGTACTGATCATCAACAATCCAGAATGAATTTCCAGATGGTCCTCCCATCTCTGCTCAGGGCTGAGATAAAAAAGAATAAAAAAAAATTAAAGCATGTTTAAATAATGTGGAAGCAATTCCTCGTGTATAGTTCTTGGTTACTGCCTGGTATTTTGGATCATATCTGTTTAGCTGTGATCAAAGTAATTCTTGTTTCATGAATAAATGAACGAAATAATCCAGCTGTCTGTCCTGGGAATCACTCAAAGCATTTTAAGCAAGGATGATCAGCTGTATGTTTGAACACAGTCCTCATAGCAGAGGTAGGTAAGATTTTCTGCAGATAAATACATATTTTAATAAGATTAAACAAAACTTTAGAAGAATATTGTTTTCAAAACACAACGACTGATCACATAAAGCAGGTAATTTCCCCTTCTTAAGACAGATCTCCATTTGCTTGTACTCAACAAATCATTTTTTCAGCATCCTTTCACACACTGGATATTCCAAAAAGCTCAAGAAAGCCATGTGGGCATTACGAATATGAAATGGCATCAGAAGAACTTGGCAGGACAGGGAGGTATTGATTGCCAGAACCTCCTGTATTGCTTCTTTTATAAGGATGGAGCTCCAGCAGCCTTGAGCTGTGTCAGTTCCATTGGTCTCACAGGGTACCAGGACTATGCCAACAGACTTCATACGTTATCATCAAGAAATTCGGCTCACCCCAAGCAATCAATGCTTGCTTACAGTTAGTGTATAATTTGTACTGAAAATGACCTGAAATCTCACCCCCACCAACGACCGCAAGTCTATTTTTTTTAAATCTGAAGCCTGTTATGTGCACTGACTGTAACCACACATCACAGACAATTGCCCTGAGTTGACATCGCCTTGGAGTCTCCTTCTTTGGAGATACTCAAAACCCTGCTGCACGTGTCCCTGTGCACCCTGCTCTAGGGGCACCTGCTTTAGCATGGCGGTTGGACTGGATGATCTCCAGAGGGCCCTTCCAGCCCCTACCGTTCTGTGAGTCTGTGATTCTGTGTACCTATATAGTAAGGACCTGATTTTACTGCATAATACCTCTCAGGATTCAATGCATGGCTACCAAATGTCCTCGTTCTGATGTGTCTGTCTTTGTGAACTACCATCATGGCATTTACTCCTTACCATTCTCTACCCGTCAGCTGTACACTGGCATAGTTTCACAACTTAAAAGAGACTGCTAAAAATTCTTAAAGGTCATCTCCCATTCAGCATGAAAAATACCAGAAATTGATGCTGCCTTTTCTACCCTCAAACTTTGACCTTTTAGAGACGAAAATTTACCAGCCTAAGACCAATTTGCTGCTTGGAGTGGGAATCACTCAGGCACTTAAACACGATTTGCAGGTGTATTTTCACCCTAACTCGTAGGAATTGGGTTAGCAATTGAAGAAGGCTGGAAATTTTATAGATCCCTGTGATGTTCAGATGCATAGCCAAATGCTTTCAGTCTTAGTATACTTTGAGGGTTGGTAAACCACTGAAAACGATATTTGGCATCAAGGTGGCCATCAGGCTTGTGGCAGAATGGAGAAGGTCTGCACTGTAAGGGAAATTTTAATCCATTCTCAGCATGGTAAGGCCAGACTGATGTCTCCAATTCTTTTACATCCTTTTTTTATCTCGTAAACTCACGATCGAGTTTCATGCTTATAGCAAAGTTGATTCTCATCTTTCTTATCGTGGTACCAACAAGGGTATATACCATCAGTGACCTCAGCAGAATGCCACCAGTGTATAGCAGTCCCACAGCAGTGTTTGAAGTTCACCTCCAGTTTGTACAGCCCATGTCTCTCTCACTAGTATCAGTGTGCAGTCAGTCACTGGCTGTATATCCTTGCCCACTGGTTTTAAGATAAAAATGGAGTTCAACCAGTGCTGCTGGAGGTTTCGCTACACTCGAGATTATTATTCTGATTTGGATGTGGATAGGCACGTGATGCTGTGAACACTACAGAACAATGGACTGCATGTTGAGGCACACTGGGTCCTGCTTTTGCTTTTGTTGACGGCAGTGCTTGCCACGGGGATAGGAACAAGATTTTCAAATGAGCCCTTATTGATTCAAGTGACTGTCTTTTCTATTTTGCAATTGCATTGTGCATAATCTAATAAATACTTTCCAGAGGTTTAAATTGCATACAACTAACATTCACTGATTTTTTACCTTTACCTTTTTATCTTGATTACAAACTACTCTCAGTTTAAAATAGAAATTTACTATTACAGTATGTATATTGTCACAGTAACCTTGCTAGCAATATATTTCTTCCAGTCTGCTGTAAAAGGATCCACTTAGCTCCATATTCTCTGTTTGGACTGTAAAATTTATCTGACATAGTACTAAACAACAGAAGGAATAGCGGTCAACATGGCACTAATTGTATTGGTAATAGATTTTCAGCATCAACTTTGAAATTAAAAGTGATACATGAAGGAATTTCTGAAAAAAATGGACCGTGAAACAAATGAAAAGGTTGCACTGAAGTGAGAGCTGGTATCATCTTAAAAACGAAAAGAGAGCAAAATGCAAGCCAGGCAAAACGAGATTATATTTTGCAATTGTTTTCCCAGTTGATAAGAATAAAATCTGCTTTCCTGTTAGGCTTTCAACAGTTTCCAGAATAAATCTTCTCATTTATACTCTTATTTGTTTAGCAAATGCTTTTTACTCTGCATGCGTGTGTGGTAAATGAGAGGTTCTGATGACACATCTCAGATAAATGCTTTGTGTGCCACCATGTGCTACCCGGGCAGAACCTCTGATTGCAGCTCTGAGGTATCATTTGATAAGTTATATGTGGCCACTGCGTTTTATTTTCATTAAGGAGTGCTGGATGGAAACATGATGTCCATAGCAAAACTGTTTGGTATTTCACTTTGTTCTGCAAATAATGGTTTATAGATTGCAAGTTTTCCCTTTTTATCAATTATTTACCTTTTTTCATTAGTAAGAAAAAGGATCTTTTCTGGGTTGTAAGTGCTTTTCTATACTGCTAGAGAAAAACAGCATAGAAGAAAGCGCCATCTGCTTTATTGTCTCACAAACAAGCGTAGGAAACCAATGAGCCTGAGATTAAATCAATCCCAAACTGTAATTACCTTCACCAGTAAATTCCAGACCCTATCACATCCCTCCCACATCTTAGGCACATCTTGTAGCGTGCCTGGAAAGTCAATCCTGAATGCCTGTTCAGTCCAAGAGGAAAGCAGGTGTCTAAACAAAGCATCCACCTCAAAGAAGTAGGGAAGTGAGCAGCTCCCACCTAAATATAGTGAGAGAGACCACCTCTGCTGCCTGCAACTACCTGCGTTTACAGCTTCGCTAGGGCTACAGCCTTCCCATTAATAACATCCTCTGAGAAGAGCATTTGGTCACACCTTCTGGTAGAGCTGTACCGTGTTTCCTCCATCCGCTCCAGCTGTAGCCAGCCCTATTGGCGGAGGGACTCGGTGTCACTTCTGTGATCAGACCTCAGAGACTCTCTGTCTTGGGCAGAGCAATCCTAAATTATGCTCTAATAAAGGGAAAAACTATTCTAGGGAAAAGCTTTCATGGTGAAACAATAGAACAGGGACCCTGAAACAATCTTTGAACAAAATATCCCAGAAGAAATCCAAGAGCTTCCAACATCTTCTGGAGACAGCAGATTGAAAAGCAAGTTTTTTCTTTATTCTTTAACCAGAGCTGTAATAGCTGAAGATGTGTAATAAATAACCATTCAGTTGAAAGTTCAAGTTATTGACTAACTATTCTGCATCTAGAATATTTTAGATCTTTCTGTGTTAAACTTCTTCACTGGAATTGCACCTTATGGTGGTGGGAGCTCCAAGAGCTAGGCTAGCGGAAGGTAAAAATGGCTCCCAGTTTGAGAGCTGCATGATAGGGCTATCAATTTATTCTTCCAAAAGGAACCACCAGGATACTTTAAAATTACAGTGAGATAGCCATGATTGCAAAGTTCATGACAGGAAAACAACAAAGTTCATTTTCTGCCATGAGCGCACAACTGTCAACAGGCTTGGTGGCATGTGACTGCCAAAAGGACAGCAAAAATGTGAGGTTTTTTTTGATGTTTCTTGTTTTGGAGAAGGGTGAACGTAAATGTAAAACTAAGCTGCTTTATTCTTTCTCCCAACTCTGAGGCAGTAAACCAGACCTTCCCTCTACCTAGCACAGCAGCAGCATTGCTGTGGTTTGGTATCAGAGGAGTAGGTCTACTGGCTGGGGAAGAGGAGAGCACTCAGGTTCTGCCCGGCCACTTCTAGTTTTACCCTTCACATTTGCTTCAGGAGAAAACTTTACTCTTGCCAGAGGCAAATTTTCTCTGGCAGGTAGATGGCCTCCTTAGACAGGGCACGTCTGAAGTTCACTGTTCTTCACTTCTCTACTCCTCAAGCCATTTAAGTGGTGCAGTTGGCTACAGCATAATATTTAGCCTTTTTTTCCAGACAGACCCTTCTCCTCCACCACTTCTCCAGCCATTTTGCTCAAAGTTATTTCTTTCTTTCCCCAGGACAAGCTTCACTGCTTAGTTTACTCTGGTCTGGATAAAAGGTTTACCAGAAATTTTAATATAAAATGATTTTTAGAAGAAGAGCCATGTGCCATATGCCAAGAGAACAATTAAGGAGTCATTGTTAGACTGCAGCTGAGTTTGATGCCATGAACGTGGAGTGCGTTTCCTTCTGCATGTCTGGAGAACATCATTAATCATGGTGTTTCTGGCTCCCGTGGCCCTGTTCTTGTTGTGTTCCTCCTCTGCATCTTCTGAGCAATCTGTTTACTAATGACTAGCTACAGTGCAGGAGGTTTAAAGGCTGAGAGGCTGAGATCAGGACCCCATCAGGCTACAGACTTCTATCATCTTCTCTGAGGATTCTTTTTTGACCATGTCTGTCTCTCCTCTCTTTCTCTGTCAGCAACTGATTGAGTTATGATTTAGGCAACTCTCTTCCGACTACACTTAGAAATGGTCCACTAGGACTTTCCCCTGACACCAGTATCACTATATTTCTTTTCCATTGTGATTTTCTTCAGTTTTCTGAAAAGAAACCCCACCCCTGTTTTCTTGCCTTGTCATAGCATTTACCCAGTTAGAAATTTTTGGGAAAAAATAAATTGCCAGAAAACTCCTAAAAAAACTCAAACCAAACCAAAACTAAGAAAACAGGAAATAAAATGGTAAAAATCAGGGGATATAAGAAAGAATAAGAAATAGGAATAAGAATATTCTCTTTACATTCAATGGCAAAAATAAAAAAAAAAGAAAAAAAACTGTCCCCAAATGGCAATTTAAAGAAATATCTTCTATTAGATATTAATTATGATCTATAAAAATGTATGATACAAAAATATCTAGTGTGAAGCAATCTTAGGAACAGGTATAATTAGTCACATACAGAAAATATATTTTCTTTATTAAAATAATGTGTGCAAATGCCATTTCACCATCAAAATATTTCCTGTCTGAAATTATATCCTTGTGTTTGATTGATTTTCTTCCTTGATTTTTTCTAATTCCTTTCTAAATCCAGTTTTTATTCATGTCCACACTTATCCATTAAAATGGATCCCAGAGTTTAATTTTACTTTCTGTTAAAACTTACTTCTATTTGTGTGTTTTCAAGTTGCTGATAACTTCAGTTAATTCCACCTATTTTATTGTATTGCAAGGAACCATAATCACTTCCTGCTCATTTTCTCTCTTTCCACTGCTTCTCACAGACTTTTGCTGTCACCACTCTGTCATCACTTTTCCAGGTTGGCAAATCCCGGCCTATGTGCATCTGGTACAGCAGGTTTTGTCATAAAACCGAAAATGATACTAAGCCTCTCTAACCTAAATAACTCACATTACATAAACCACCTGGAAGACTAATTCCAACTCATTTACACTTGAGACCCTAAGTTATTTTAGAGAAGTCACTCCCCTTAACAACTGCAGTTGTTTAACCCCTCAGAATATGTCCTCTTCTGCTTAAAAAATTGCTAAGGCAAACTTTATCCAAGGCCTGTAGTTCATTCCCGAACAAGAACACCATTTTAGATGCTCACACTTGCTCCTGTGTTGCTACTGCTAGTACTCAAGGTTGGTGTGATGTGCACTACAAGATATATCTGTCTGCTTGAAACCTGAAGGCATAGTGTCCACTGCTGTTATTGCAGACCAGTCAATTTGAGATATATATCCTTTCCTCAATCCTAAGACTTCACATAGCTGAGTGGATGGAAGTGTGACACAAAGAGCTGTTAAGGTTTACCATCACTAGGGAAATTATTTTATTCTTGGTAAACAAATTCTGCATTCACTCTCAGCTGAAAATACATAATTTGGTAACACTGTGTTGAGTATTCCTTCTTTTAAATGTTCTTAGCTGAATTTTTCTCTGGAAAAGCAACGAGGGAAAATGTCACGGTTTCAAATGATCAAGGAAAAAACCTCCAAATTTTAACATACTTCAAAAATTGTGACTGCTTTAAACTAAATACTGTGTTTTGACTGGGAGAGTTAATCCTCTTCCTCCTTCATTCACAAGACATTCCTCCCTGTGATGCTGTAGTCAAAATATTCTATCATTTGCTTATATGCAATTTCCATTAACTTCAGTGAGACTACATGGAAGTGAAAAAGAATTACCTTTTACGGAGGAAATTTTCAATTATATGCTCTACTTTCAGTGAGCACATCCCATCTTTGTCCAGGGCAGATGTATGCACAGGGTAGTTGCAGAATGTCTTCTGCTGAACCACACTAATGTATGAATTTGGTTTTACCTGTATAGAAGACTGAGTGCCAGATCCTGCGAAGGTTACATATGTGAATGGTACTATTGATTTCAGGCCTAGCCGTACAAAGAAAGTTGGATTTAGGCCACTGCATTTTTAATACACAAATAAAAATTTATTTCTCCACTCCCTACTAGTTTTATTTCAATGTAAGAAAACAGAACCAAAGAAGAATTTCTGTGAGTGTGAAACAGCAGAGAGTTTTCAGCGATATTTTGCAGTCTATGTTTCTTTGATGTTTGAAGAAGAGGAAGAAGTCCTTTTCATTCCACATACCGCACTACGTGCTTCTCCCAGCGCACACCTAAGCCTTTGGAGAGGGCCGGTGTAGGTCAGGTCTCATTTAGCAATGCTTTCAGGTAGGAACCCCCGCCTCTCCATGTGGTAACTGCCTATGCTTCCTTGTTTTGCCAGTGCAAGCCAGAATTGTCTGATCAGTTAGAGCTGGGCAGATACCGTCCAGGCCTCCTTCTATCTGAACGGTGCTTTTGGGTAGAGATCAGGCAGTGACACAGCCCCACGCTAATGCTCTGGCTGGGTTGGGATCCCATCACACGCTGCTTAACAGCTGCGGTTCTGCACAGCGTTGATACTGGTTGTTAGCTATTACATTGAGCTAGGTAAATAGGATGAATCATTGCGTTCCTGAAAAATGCTCTGGCACATGCGTTGTCACAAAGTGTTGTTAAATGGACACTCAGACAGTGTGAAGCTGTCTGCCAGGTTCACTGGCTCTGAATGATTTCAAAACATCACATCTATTAGCATTTAGAAAGTAATTTGCAGAAGGCATTACTCAAAATAAACAGGAATGTTTCAAAATTACTGAGACGTGTAATGCTTTTTATATAGTATACCATTTAAAAATAAACATGCTTTCAGCGTATCTGCCTTCCAATAGCTCCAAAGTATTATAATTATTCTTGGATGGTTTAGTGCAGGAATTTGGCCTGTAAACCAGGACAGGACATTTTAAACAACTTTTCTCTTTAAAAGAATCACATTATTTTCATGCCTTGGCATGATTTCTCGCATAATGACTGAGCCAGGTATTTCCAGTATAAAGGTCCAACTGATGAGCTGACAGAATATTATCATGTCTTATTGGAGTCACACATGGCTTGCTGTTAGAGCTCTATATGAAGAGAATACAAATCCTACAAGTGTTAGAAATACATTTATTATTTACAAGACAGAAAGAAGATTACAGACAAAGTTATTTGCACCAAAAGCCAGACTTGGTTTGTTTTGTTTTCTAGACTGTTCTTTTCTCATTTTTCCAAGGATTTTTTTGTGTTATACACTGTAGTCAAAATTGGTTTGCTGTGAATTCCTAACAGGAGTAATGATAAATAGCTGCTAACATTATTAAAATTCAGTGATATGAATTTTCAGTTTGTTCCTACAGAATACTACTGCCTGATGACCCTTCTGAAATGGCAGAACTCCAAAACCCTTTTGGCAATGAAAATGCATCATCAGAGGCATTCCTGCCATCACATATACATGTAACTTTCTGAAATTTAGCTTGATTTGATCCTGGTGTTCATTCATCTAGAAAAGCCTGAGTGTAACAGATGTAGTCTACACACATTTTCTTTGGACTTTAATGGCAAAGTTAATAGGACCTTTCATTCTTCATCCATTTCTCTGATTGTGGACCAATTTACAGTCATGCACAGTTATATTTTTGCGTAACTTTAATACAGTGAGGCTCCCTGATTCCAAGTGCCTCATGGAGTGTAATTCTTTCTCCATTGGAGCACATAATAAAACTTCCACTGGTTTCTGTAAGGTTCATGGCCTTCACCTGTGTTTATTTTATTAGATTTGAACTGTGTAATTCAGATCTGGTACCAGATTTCAAATACTGCAAAATTTGAGGAAATCAAAATCCCAGGTTTGACAATCGCCCATCTTGCATGAATCTGTACTTATTAAAAAAGGACATTTTGGGACTGAACACACACAATATTATTTTTTCATTAATATCTGGTTAGGCAGTTTTTTTCTTGAATAGGGACTATTCAGGTTACTGCTGTATCTCTATGATTTAAAGTAAGAGTTTTAACACATGATCCAAACTCCTAAGTCCTGCTGGCAAGCTAGACAAAAGATATCGTATCAGTTCCTTGACAGTTGCCCCAGCATCCTATTAACTTCTCTGCACATAATAATGTATAAATCATTGTATGGTTCACAGAATCAGAATCACAGAATTGTAGGGGGTGGAAGGGAGCTCCAGAGATCATCCAGTCCAACCCCCCTGCTAAAGCAGGTGTGCTTAGAGCAGGGTGCACA
>VZSC01009915.1:370392-438341 GCA_013398225.1 Steatornis caripensis | reverse complement strand
ATAGAAGGCTATCAGATTGGTCAAGCAGGATTTTCCCTTGGTGAATCCATGTTGACTACTCCTGATAGTCTTCTCTCCCATGTCCTGTCAGATGACTTCCAACATGAGCTGTTCCATTGCCTTTCCAGGGATGGAGGTGAGGCTGACTGACCTGTAGTTTCCCATGTCCTCCTTCTTGCCATTTTTGAAGATTGGAGTTACCTTGGCTTTCGTCCAGTCCTCAGGCACCTCTCCTGTTCTCCACGACTTTTCAAAGATGATGGGGAGTGGCCTGGCAATAACATCTGCCAGCTCCCTCAGCACTTGTGGGTGCATCCCGTCAGGGCCCATGGATTTGTGGGTGTCTGGTTTGCCTAAGTGTTCTTTGACCCAATCCTCCTTGACTACGGGGAAGTCTTCATTTCTCCAGGTTTCCCTCTTACATCCAGGGACTGTGAATCCTGAGAGCCGGCCTTAGCAGTGAAGACTGAAGCAAAGAAGGCATTCAGGATTTCCACCTTCTCTGCATCCTCTGTCATCAGGGTGCCTTCCTCATTCAGCAGTGGGCCCACATTCTCCCTAGTCTTCCTGTTGCCATCAATGTACATGTAGAAGCCCTTCCTGTTGTCCCTGACCTCTCTTGCCAGCTTCAATTCCAAGTGGGCCTTAGCCTTCCTCGTTGCATCCCTGCATGCTCTGACAACATTCCTATATTCCTCCCAAGTGGATAGTCCTTTTTTCCTCACCCTGTACATTTCCTTCTTCCCTTTGAGTTTTTCTAGAAGCATCTTACTCACCCATGCACATCTCCTCTCTCCTTTACTTCACTTCTTACTCATATGGATGCACCAATCTTGAGCTTGGAGGAGGTTGTTCTTGAATATTAACCAGCTCTCTTGGGCCCCCCTGCCTTACAGAGTCCTAACCCATGGGATTCCTCCAAGTAGGTCTTTGAAGAGGGCAAAGTTAGTTTTCTTGAAGTCCAGAGCTGTAATCCTACTTGTTGCTGTGCTTCGTCCACGCAGAATCTGGAACTTCACCATCTCATGGTCGCTGCAGCCAAGGCCGTCCCAAGCCCTCACATCCCCAATCATTCCTTCTTTGTTCGTTAGTATCAGGTCCAGCAGGATTCCTGTCCTTGTTGGCTCCTCCGCCACTTGTGTTAAAAAGTTATCGTCAATGATCTGCAGGAACCTCCTGGACTGTACTGTGTTTTCTTTCCAGCAGATATCAGGGTGGTTGAAGTCCCCCATGAGAACCAGGGCCTGTGACTGTGAGGCAATTTTCAGCTATCTGTAGAAGGCCTCATCAACTTCCTCATCGTGATCAGGTGTCCTGTAGTAAACACCCATAATGGTGTCACCCATATTGGCCTGCCCCCTAATTCTTACCCATAGGCTCTTAACTGGTTCTTCATCCACCCCTAGGTGGAGTTCAATGCATTGCAGTTGCTCTCACATAAAAAGCAACTCCACCACCAAGCCTTTCTGTCCTGTCCTTCCTAAACAGTACGTAGCCGTCTATGACTGCATTCCTGTCATGTGAGCTGTCCCATCATGTTTCTGTAATTGCAATGAGATAATGGCCCTTTGACCACGCACAGATCTCCAGCTCCTCCTGTTTATTCCCCATACTGCGTGCATTGGTGTACAGGCACTTCAGGGAGGTAGTTGAGCACGCAGGTTTCCCTGGAGGGGTGCAAGAGGATCCACTGTAATCACACACATCCTTGAGGCGGTTGGTCTTCTGCTCCTCGTCTTGGGGGCGCAGCTAAGGAACTTTATTGGCTGCCCTGTCTGGCCTGGCTGATTCCCCAGTCGGTTGCAATGGCATGAGTATTGCCATTTTGGACCCCACCCCCTGAGTCCTTCCGTTTAAAGCCCGCCTCACCAAGTTGGCCAGCCTGTTGCCAAAGATTCTCTTGCCCATTCTAGACAGGTTGAACCCATCCCTCCCCAACAGATTGGAGTCATTGAAGAATGTCCCATTACCATGAAAACCAAAACCCTCACGACACCAGCCACGCAGCCAGAAGTTGATGTTCATTATCCTTCTATTCCTGGCTTCGCCCTTACCCCTAACTGGTAAAATTGAGGAGAAGGTGACCTGGGCACCAGTGTTTTTCACTCGTGCCCTGAGGGCTTTGTAGTCTTGCTTAATCCTGTCCAGGTTCCGGTGTTCAGTGTCATTTGTACCCACATGAAAGAGTAGAATCAGATAATAATCTGTGTTCTTAACAAGTTGCGGCACCCTCTCAGCTATGTCTCTTATCTCAGCTCCTGGAAGGGAACATACATTTCTCGACTCTCTGCCCGGTTGGCTGATGGGCACCTCGGTGCCTTTTAAAAGAGAGTCCCCCGCTACAAGCACTCATCATTTGTTTTCATGGCATCCACTGTGTGAAGGTACAGGCTCTCCTTGCAGCTCTTGTTCGTGAGCGTCATGAGCATCTATAGCGGTTAAACTGTCAAATCTGTTTTGGGTTGTGATGCTGGTCGGTGGAGACCAAGGTGGAGTCCTGCTTTTGTGGATCACCAGGGTCCAAGGTGCCTGGTTCTCAGCTGTGTCCCCTTCAGAGACATGGTTCTGGAACCACCGATCTATCTCCCTCTTGGATCCACTAATGCTGCATAGCCTCCTGACTGTCTCCTGCAGCTTGGCCACCTGGCATAGCAGGTCATCAGCCTCCACACACCAAGTGCAAGTAATTCTCTTTTCATCGGGAGACAGGTCTGGGCGCTCCCTGCAAAAAGCCACCTGTACTGAAGCCTCCTTCATTGCCACCTCAGTCTGGGTGGAGGCATCAGCCGTCGCAGGGGCTTTCTCTGCAGAAGCGCTGGCTTTGGCTGTGAGGCGAGTGCCCACCAGCTCGTCATAGAGCAGGAGTGCTTCCCTGAGCTGCGGGCCTGCAAGGGGACTACAGAGCTCTCCCTGTGTGCCCTCCCTGCGTGCACTCCCGCAAAAACTGCCCAGCCATGCCCTGGCTGCCGCGCCAAGAGCTGTTTGCCTGCCCTGTTTACCATGCTCCTGGTCGCTAGCGCTCCCTGGGGCCGTTTCATACAAGTTCTCTAATCATCAAACATTACTACAGTGGTTGATGTAAGTTTTGTCCAGCATTGAACATTTAGTCCTGATCTAGTTCAAATAATGGAAAAATAATTTTGCAAAATGTATTGCCATTCTGAAGTTTCTTTGATTCTGAAGTTTTAAGAGTGGAGACTTTAGTTTTTCCATGCACATGTTTGTGACCTTTCAGAAAAGGATATTCAAATAGTTATTTTTTCCTGTTTCTACTTCTTTCCATTGAGTGTAAAAAATGAACAAATTTCAAGGTTTATTTTGGGTTGATGGGTTTTTTTCCAACTACGTTTCTTCTTTGCTATTCTACAACTATTCAGACTTGCTCCAATTCGGAAACAGTTATCAGATCTGCACTCACGTATTTTTCCAAAGGTATGGAAGTGCTAAAAAATTCCCAGCACAGCAAAGAAGTATGTATAAAAATAAAGGAAGAGAGGAAAGATGGTAGGCAATGATTTCTTACATGAGGAGGCAAAACTGAGGGCAAAACACAGGAAAAAAAATCTCTGACATTCAAATTAAGTTTATTTCTGTGAGAGATTAAAAAAATAGGAAAAAATGAGAAGTAAATTTTTTCATTAAAAAAAAGACTTTGTAATGAAAAGTTTGATAGCTTTGCTCTTGAGGCTGATGGTGATGACTCAGTCTCACTAGAGAGAGATACCAGAACCCAAACCAAGCTTTACTTCAGCTAATTTGCATAAAACTATACAAATGGTAATGTTTAATTTTGGGAGAAAGTCTTTTCTACGAATACAGAGAAAAAATTGGCACCTATTGAAAGGTAAAGCATCCAGAAATCATTGCCCTGTTAGGAAACAGAAGATGTCTGACCGTGCCATGTCTCCAGAATTCCTTGTCCTTTGGGAGAGAGATGGAGCTAGGAGGGTGATCTCACTTGCCTCCCTGAGGCACCTGTTATTCTGCTTTGATTGCCCCAATGGGGACTTAAGAACACAGAGGATCTGTTTTAGTATTTAGTGGTTGTACTGGGAATCAGGAAAACTAACATCACTTTTGGCTACAAATTTACCCCTCTGTATTTAGGATTCACTTATCGTAAGACAAGTTCAATAGCACGTACCTGTGGTTACATCTATTACTGTGCTAAAACAAATCAGGAAAGTTCAAAATTGCATTCTTATTACTTTGCCAACATAAATATATGTCATTAAGAATAAAAATTTTCAAAGCATTGTTGTTCAAATAGTTTATGCATTCTTATCGGATTGCATTAGATGGATTAGGCGATGCAATATTTACATTAGTCATTCCTCACACCTTCCTGTATAACCCTTTTCCAGATGTACCTTGCTGTAACTTTTTCCAGATCCACCTGGACACAGTGAGGAAGTTCACCTTCTCACTCCTGCTTCAGAACATGATCTTGGAGATGAGTCATTTATCATTTAGACAATGGTAGAGATGAATGATTTATGATATTCACTCAGCAGCAGCGAAGCTAGTAATGTGTGGGTTGTCATACCAGCTGAGTAAACCTATTAACTGCCTAGGATAACTGTGTAATTCTCCAGTCACTTTATTGCTTAATGATACATTTATAAGAGAAGCTGTCCAAGATGCCCGTGTCTTAAAAATTATGCTCAGATATCAGATCTAAGAGGTTTCGTGGTTTTGTGCAAGGATAAAAGAAAACAACGGATGAATGTAGTGGCTTAAAGTCTTAATTTAGTGAGATACTCAAGCCTGTGCCCAGCATAAGTATAAATAACTCTGTCAAAATCAATGCGACTTAAGGATCATTGCAGAATTAATCTTACTCTGGAACAGCATGGATGCATCTTGCAACAATGTCATCAGAATTCAGAAAGCAGGAGGGATGGAACAAATAATATCGAAGTATAAGCCTGCTGTAACAGTACCCATTGCTTGGGATGAAGTGTATCAATAAACAGCAAGTAGGCTGTTTTCAAGCACATACAGATCCAAATAAGACAATTTATTGTCTCAGATGCCCTCCAGAATATAATGTCATACAGTAATTTGTTTCTGTTGCGCACTAATGATAGTCTTGCACTACAGACATGAATGCTGTGTGACAGAATATTGATGTGTCCTGCTCAGGCTGTTTCAGAGCTCATAAATGAAAGGACAGAATTGGAAATTTCTGAGATTGTTGGTTAAATTCCTCTATGCCTATGCTTCACAATTAGGCTCCTCTGAAGTTTCTTTAAATCAGAAGTTAAACTCTTTCCCCACATTTTGAAACTAGGCTATAGAGACGTCATTCTGCTTCACAAAAATTAGCAGTAAAATTCTCTCTTAATTATAGTCTGGACAAGAGCAGATCCTAAAATGGCTGCTCCTGAAGCGTTTAAGCAGAGAGTTCAGTTATGCATCTATTTTTTCAGAGATCGTCTTGAGTCACAGCACTCAAATTCTTTTCAGCTGACCCCAGAAGCTGGCACCGTACATGAAATTGCTGTTGCAAAGCCATTATACCAGCCAAAAAGGGCATTAGGAGGGCTTTTAAACAAACAACAAAAGGAGCAAAAGGTAAAATCAGATAGCAGTCCTAGAGAAATAAAACTCACAATAATATCTGGATTCTGCATCTGCCTAGCATATGTAATTTCTGGCAGTGAGTAACTACTGTTGGAGAAGTAAATAAAGAAGGATGACAAAAGAATCAAGCTCAACACCACGGCTGTAAAAATCAGGCAGGGCCAAGTTAATAATGAAATAACATTGATGGGCAAAGACTGTTACAGTTTTTTTGATTCTTCCTGTTTTTTAGAAAAAGATTCAGTCCTGCACATGCTGCAGACTGGGAAACGCCAATGTGCCACAGTTCAAGGGCAAAATCTTACTTAGCAGTAGAGCTAATTTAGCATAGATATAGATGTTTCAAAAGAACACAAGTTACAATCTCTTTCATTCTGCGTAGCAAGTTGACATTTTAGGTTGTTCTTTTGGTTCTGCCAAAGGAAAAAATGCTTTCTAGACAAAAAGGCATATGGAAGCCAGACAGTGCCAGAGCAGTGTTTGTATTGAACGTGGAGATGCAGTTCTTTGTCATGGGTGGATTGTCAACATTCAGTTCAAAAAGAAATGGAATAGAGAAATGCTGTCCTTGTGATTTATCTTTTATATAAAATTCTTCTAAGGTTCATCTCAAAGGTATTTTTCGTAGTATGTCTTCTATTCTTTCAAGGTCCAGAAAGAGCATTATGGGATAATACAGAGCAGTCACATCATAGGCTTCTAATGACAGAAGGTCATTTTGGCTATTTAATACAAAGTCTGATGTTGACAGAAGGAAGAATTGCTTTGTCCCAGTGGAACAGTGTCTGCTATTGGGCCCAATCCTAATTCTGAGACTGCAAGGAGAGTGCTCCAGTCTTTTCCAGGACACTTCCCAAGGGTCCCAAGTGAAGTCCTTTCTGAGAGAAAAACAAATGAAAAGAGTGAGGTTGTTATAATCCAGATTATAATGTCCTCTTTTTCTTCATTACGGGAATAAACTGCAGAAAGTAGCTTCAGCACTTACTGTCTGGCGTACATCACAAGCCAAATGGCTTTGTAACTCCAGGGGAGCACAACTACCTTGGAAACTGATTGCCATACAAAGAGAGAGAACACCTGAAGCAGCTACATGTCAACTGATAGAAAGCTTTGAGTGTTTAGGACAGACATCTTGCTCGTGAGTCTGTTACACTCGGGACTTGATATGGGAGAACACAGTAATACGGTATTTTCCAAGCAACCTGTTCTTCTAGCAAGTTGGCTGCCATATCTCATATAGCTTATGGGTCTTCCTGAGTTTTTATGGCTTCATAGTAACTGTGAATCATTATGGCTAGTTCTGACTCCAATAGGAGATGATGCAATGTCTGGCTCTTTTCTAAATTATCACCATTATTTTTGCCTCTCCAGAGGATGTGTTCCCATATGATAATTAAAGGAGCCCAGCAGGTCGGAAGTCTGTACAATGACCTGATCTGAGGACTAGTACTGGATATAGACAAGATTTTATACAAGACAGGTCCCTCTTTTGACCAGCGTCATCCGTTAGATGTTGTATTTCACTAGCCATAGAGGAAGCCAGAAGGCAGTGCTGCTCATATTTGAGGTAAAAAAGATGTCAAGTGGTAGATCTGACCTGCTCTGCTCCTTCTGCTTGACTGCTGTGGATCTGCGTGTGTGTGGGTACAGTCACTGCCTCTGCCTGCCTTGATGTGACTCTTGGCTCCCAGCTCATCTTATCTCAAAGAGCAAGCCTGCAATGACAACCAGCTTCAGTTAACAGTCCAGATCACCAGGCAGGTCTGTAGGGATGGGGCAGGTTCAAGGTCAAGCCAAAAAGTTAAGCCAGTGGGTAAGGTTCAGGGCCTGAATCTGGGAGGTACAAGAGTGGGCACAGGTGAACCAGCAACACAGCTCATGCAGAAAGGAAGAGCCTGATTCCTTGAACAAGTACCATCTGAAGGAGGGGGAGGCCCCCGCCGCAGCTTCTAACGGCACTGGTTTAAGGCTGGACTTGTCTGTTACCAAAATCGGCCCTGAGACCAGCGTGCCAAACCCCCAGGAGGGAGGAGGTGTGCTCAGGTCCATGACAGTAGCATTACTGAAAGTTTGAAAGTGTCAGTTGCTGGAAAGAAAATGAAAAAAAGGATGCTAACATTCTTAAAAGAACCCTTTTTACTTCATTTAAGATCATTTTAGGCCATTTTTCTAAATACTGGGAATGTCTCGTAGACATCTCTTGTAAGTTTGGAGAGGGTTTGCTGTGTTCTTCCCGTTCAGTTTTACCTTAAGTGTAGATGCAAAAAAGCAATTTCATAACAAAGGTTTATAAGGCTGCAGCAGTGCTCTGAGTGTCTGAGCATTTTACTGCCAAGTGTCTGCTTTTCAACTCTATGCACAAGCTGCTACCAACTTGATACTTATGAAAGAGGCTAAGTTCTCAAATACATTAAATAATGAAGTGATTAATAGAAGTCACTAAGATCTAGGGATGAAGTCTACTTAAACTTGCAGCTGTTCTTTTTCTCCAGATACTTTCTCTCCCTGTGTATACCCTGTACCAGATTGTTGAAGATCAGTCAATTAATTTGGGTGAAGCATCTAATAGTTTCTTCTCCCGAAATGACAGATACAGTGCACAAAAAGGATGCCAAATGATCTTCTATATTTTTCTGTGGTCATGTTGCAGGACCTTCACATCTTTCTAGGATGCCTTAGAGAACATTCTTGGGTGCCTGAATGTCATAATAAGAGATGAGAGTAGCTAGCCAGGCACTTTGTAATGTTATCAGCCCTCATTCATCTCACCAAGCAGGCTCAGAGATCCCCGAAAATAAGTCAAACTTCAGATAGGTTTGCTATCGNGACCTTCACATCTTTCTAGGATGCCTTAGAGAACATTCTTGGGTGCCTGAATGTCATAATAAGAGATGAGAGTAGCTAGCCAGGCACTTTGTAATGTTATCAGCCCTCATTCATCTCACCAAGCAGGCCCAGAGATCCCCGAAAATAAGTCAAACTTCAGATAGATTTGCTATCAAATACCCTCAGGAGCCCTGTGTCTTGAAATTTGTTTTTGCCTTTATGAACCATCTTTTCCAAGACCGGCAGATACTGATCATAAAAAGTCTGATGTTGTCCTAAACATGTAAGACCTTGCAGAAACCCAGATCTATCTTAACTTTTGTCATGTGAAACCTGTAGAAGATATTTCTAGCGAACACGTTGTTCACAGCATCCTAGGAACCCTTTTTTCTTTATCCCACTGTATTCCTACCCATCAACTTGTCCTTGCTGGGTCTTTGTGAATCGTAACACCCCAGATACCTGGAGTACAGCCAGCATAGAACATGTTTGGGAATTTGCCACCTATCCAACTGAGAAAGGCTCATTAAGTGCTTGGAAATTAAGGCAGCAGATGAAAAGATAATGTAATTTTATTTTTTTTAAAGTATTTTGATTTTAAACCAATCTGACAGGGTTTTAAATTGATCTGAGGGAGAAAGAGGACTAAGCTATGAATTTGGGGCTGACAGAGCAGGATAGAGCACTTTTTCTATTCTAAACAAAACCAGTACTAAAGCAAAGCAAAGACTGTTAAATCAAGTAGGCAGGAAATGCAGGGTGAAGTTTGAAAACTCTGCTTTAATTCCAATCCTTGTATTTATGCCTTAAAGTAAAGCTATACTTTATGCATTTTAAAACGATTCATTAAATAATAAGACTCACAATTCCCTGCAACCTGGAATTGTTTATGGAATCTCACAAACAGCAGTTCTGAGTCCTATGGGCAACAGCTGCGCTCAGCTGTGAGCAAAAGCTCTTCAGTCTGAAAAAGTGACATTTTGAGAATTCTCTGCATTTCTCAGGGCCTGCAAAAGAAGGTGTTAAGTCCAGACAGTCTGTTGGAAGAGAAAAACTTCTGTGCTTTCCTTAAAAAGAACCCACAAAAACCCCAAACCTTTCCAGGGTACCCTTGAGAAATTGAGGGGTAGGGAGGGAAGAAGGTGTTAAGTGCGTGGAAATGTTTATGAAACTGCGTATTGATTTCACTCCGTTGGAATTTCTGTCAGTCTTCATTGCACAGAGTTAGTCTAAGCTCAGTAGAAGACGTCAATCAACTCATCATCTATGATCCTTCTGGAGTCAACAGAGAAGGGTGACAAGTCTTCCAGAGCAAGGCAGTTGGGAAGCTCGTTTTGTGCACTCTGGGAACGTCTCTTTCCTCATCGACTGTAGACACCTAGGCAGTCCCTAGACTACTAATTTTGGCATCTAAGGTGATGACCTGAAATGTGATTATTGCCAGAGAAAGGTTTCTCTCTTGGAGGCTGGGGAAGGTTAATGGGGCTTTCTGTGGTGCACCATGTGGCCTCCTCCTTGCTGTGTTTGCAAGAACTGCTGTTTGTCCTCTGGAAGACAGTGTTACATTTTTCCCTTTTTTGAATTGACTGGTTGACATAGTCTGGACAGGTGCCAGAGGATGAACACTGCTGTCTGGAACCAGTAACTAGCTCCAAGGAGAAGTCTCTCCCCATTTCTCACGTACACTGGAGAGTGTGACGGAGCTTTACCCTGCTGAACTCAGCTCTTATCCTAATTCTTATGTGCAAACTCTCAAACATCAAGAAAGCAGGAGCTTGAGCTATTTTATAGTTTCTGATTGCAGCTGGAATTTGGGAATCGCTTTTCAGCTCATTCTCATTTTGTTCTACCAAAGGCTTCTGATGACTTTGGACTTTTCCAGTATCCTTGCAGCCTTCTGACAATGTTGTAGGGAGAAAAGAACACCCTTCATCTTGGGAAGTCGCCCTTGTACAATCTTGTGCCTTTCCAATTTATTGTGGAAAAGGAGAAATGCCGGGAAAGCCTCGGCAGAACGTTTGCAGCCTTTGATGTTCCCTTAAAAAGCCTTGCAGCAAACTTACAGGGAGATTGAGGAATACAGTGCTCTCTCTCTCTCCGCCAGTATCTCCCGACCAAACACCTAAACTCACTGCGCAAGAGTTTTCCGTGCTGCAGGCCCACTCTGGGAAACTCTCAGACTCTTAAAGGCCCTTTTAGCAGGTTGAACTCTAGCGTGTGTTCTGTGCTCTGCTGATTACCTGCCAAATACAGAGGCACCATAACGAAGCCAAGTGGCTGTCAGGCTTTAGGGTTTACAATGGTTAGGGCCAACAGCACTCAGTGTTTTTTATGGAATTCTACCACAGAAAGTTGCAAAGGAACAGGCACAGGTACCAAGCAAATCTTGTGTATTCAGTATTTTCATGGCATTTTTTTTGTTGTTGGGGAGGGCTTGCGCTGATATACTGCAGGCTTTGCGACCCTGGCAAATAAGCAATAGGAGATGAGACTGAAGGTAAATCATTACTGATTTTTATGCCTTCCTCCTTCTTGGTTTGAAATCTTGTTTTGTGGGAGTATTTTTCCTCCAGATAAAAGCCTCATCTGAGATTCAGACGTATTTGGGTTTGAGTTCCAGACACTGACTTGGAAAATCTTGCATTGCACATGGAAAAAGTGATACCTGATTCTAATGGTTCGCTGTAGCTTTAGCATGCTCTCATCTAGTGGCAATGCTTTCTTAGCATACTGTGCTAAACAAAGTTCTCTTTAATGAGGGCCTGCAAATGATTTGCAAGCCTTGTGAGGAGAAGTCAGAGGTTTGATTTACACAGTTGCTATCAGAGCTGAATGCTAACGTGCTGCAGTATGAAAAACTACTTTTGTACCTATGTGGAGGGGTGTTTGTGCATGACTATAAAGACATCTCTTCCTGTACTCTGAGGATATTTCCAAGCAAGACTGCCTTTAGCCGGACTGCACTTTGGATGAATGTTAAGCTATCTACCTTACCACCTTTGTGCTTTTTATCACTCATTTACCCGTCTCCTGCCTGCTTGGCTGCTGGTTTTCCAGTCTGGTTTCGATCAGGCTTGCAGCCAGTCAGCCATCTTCAGTGTGGACAGGAGAGCTCAGACACTGATGGATTTGCAGAAAATCACTTAGAAAACTTAATGGCCCCTTAAGTTCGTTGCCCTGTGTGGCTTTCTGGTTTTCCATATCCTAATCAGTTAAATGAATAGGATTTTGAAATGTTCTTAGAAATTACTTAAAAATGTGAGGAATGGAGGTCATTTAAAATGGCATTGGAGGACGGGAGAAATCATTACATGAACACAAGCTTAAATTTTCAGTTACTGAGGCCTTTTCTTCTGTAGTGCAATTTTTGGCAAATCGCTACTGAAAAAATGTAAACAAGAATTGTCAGGACTTCACTCTTTGGATGCTCTTTTTCGGGAGCAAAATGGGTTATGCCAATATGTCTCTTGCATTATTCTGTAGATTTGAAGCAACATGTTCAGTTTGGAGTAGGATGTGTTTTCTTTCCAATGACTATTCCAGTAGATCAAAGGAAAAATCTCCCCACAGTGCTTGGTTTGGTCCCGTTTAAAAGGAAAAATCTGTAAACTTTATTTGCAATTTGTCTTTTCGATCAATCTCTTCCTGACAGAAAAGAATAGCTGTTGGCTCAGGTGTCTAATACTGAGGCCAAACGAGATTAGGGAAGGTAATATTAGCTTGCTTATCCCAGAACAGTTCATGGTTTATGATAACGGTTGAATAACCAGGGTCAAATCAGTGTTACAGTGCTAGTAAGTTACTAAAGGTCTCCCACAAAATACCTGTTGCGCCGAGCCTGTGATAAACCACGTGTCTCGGGATGGCGTTGTTGATGAGAGAAACTAGAGCAACCTGTCCGCGCCTGAGATTATGCATCAATCAAATGGAAAAAAATAATGCTTATTTACTTATTTTACAAGTCTTCTGCAAGTTTAATTAGTGGATGTCTCTAAACAATTAAATAACAAGAACCATAGAGTCTTCCTATTATTGCAACTCACATCTGACTGTTTTCTTGGCTTCGCTGGTGAAATTTCTTCCTCTAATCAGTCATTTTGCTGTAGCTATTCTGAGCTGTTGTATGTTGTAAATCCAGCTGTATGTACATTTAGCATCTCTTTGAGTTTCATGTTGGTTGATTATGGAACCAAGTGGCGCTTCAAATTGAACAAAAACACACATTTATTTTCACTTTGCAGACAACAGTTGCTGTTTTGCTGTCCTGTCTTCAGAATGTCAGACCATAGCTGAGGCTCAACTGTTTATAACAAAGTTCTGCCAAGGGTGTATTACCTATTTCTGGCTCTGTCTGATCTCTTCAATACGGCCTGGAGATTTCTCTGAACTTCAGTGCTTCATTGCNAATGTCAGACCATAGCTGAGGCTCAACTGTTTATAACAAAGTTCTGCCAAGGGTGTATTACCTATTTCTGGCTCTGTCTGATCTCTTCAATACGGCCTGGAGATTTCTTTGAACTTCAGTGCTTCATTGCATTCCATTTCTAAGCTGATGGTACTGAATCATTGATTGCTTTTCATGGATTTGAACTATGTTCCAGTTCAAGACATGATTGGAATTGCTTTCTCACACCTACTAAATACTGCTCTCTTACAGATCAACAACTTCTAGCCTTGAGTTATGAATCTAGGCATGCAAATCCTCTAAATGTGGCTATTATTCTTCTTTTCACCATCCTTACGCAGGCTCTTATCTGATGATTGCAGGCAGCCAAGAATGTCTGCAGCACATTCAGGAAACTTTTCCAAAACTACACCCTGATCCTTACTCCCATTGCTATTCACATGTATGCCTCATTCACTTTGCTCTTTCATGGCTTTGTAGGTTATTCCTTATTATTTTTTCCCCACTACTGTTTGATAAAATGCCTGCTAACATACAGAGAAGTGAACCTGGGCTCTGTATTCTGCAGAAGTATATTCCTTCTTCATTTTTGAGATTAATCCAGCAAGGTGCTAAACTCCTAAAAGCCGTTGTGTTCTGTACCCAGACCCTGCAGACAACACATTGGAGGATCAGCCATTACGTCTTACAGTTTACATGGCGTTTCAGTCAGCAGTTTTTGGATCCTGTGTTTAAGTTAAGACCCAAAAAGTCAAGTTTTAGGTCTGGAAGGGAAAATAACAGCTCAGTTAATGTCAATGCAATTTTTTACTTGAGGGATTTCACCACTGGCACATAATCTTAGAGATGCTTTTGCTTTTGTTGTTATTGGGCTAAAGCATCCAAGAGGCAAGATGGGAATTCTGGAGAGACGACGCGCTGGTGCATTTATACCGTAAGTCATAATTGGGGAACAATTTATAACAAATGTATCTGATCAGGATAATCTAATCTTTTTGCTGCAGCACACAGGTGATCTGTTCAGTTCAGTATTTGTCAGCTCACCCCCTCTTCTCATCAGAAATGTAGTTTAGTGCTTTATAAAAATAATGAAATTAAAGAATTCTCTGAGGTAGGAAGATGAACCCTTAGATCTATTTGTGGGTATCAAATACAGGCAAGGTTGCTAGTCATATTTTTCAAGATAACGAGGTGCTTAAAGATTCAGAAAGACACTTCGCAGAAATGCCGGACGCACATAGGCCCTTAGCTCCCCAAGATGCAGGTGCGTACAGAAATAGAAGCCTGTTAAAGAATGTGGGAACTATGGTATCTGATATGAGTACCCTCAAGCAGAACCCATAGTTCAAGTTAGGTGCTGGTACTCTTCATACATTGCACAGAGCTGGGAGCTTCAGATCAAGAAAATAATGAGACTCATCAATAAAAGGGCACTCAGGCAGCAGCAAGCCTTAAGTCCTTCCTTTGACTGATCTTTTCTGCTTTAGTTATTCATTACACTAGGGTGTCTTGAAGACTGGTGGGTGAGGCCATACTTCAGAAAACCAGAGAAGAGTCCCTCCTTTCAGAGAACAGTTATTAATTCAGCAGGTGGCTTTCTGGGCATCCGTGAAGCTTTCATATCAGAAGCCTGAGAACTGACAGACTTTAACACATAAACACCTACTGAGGATTTTGAGAATCTACATTTTAGACTTGTGTGTCTAGGCCAATCTTTACATGTCTAAGTCCTTTAAGGATCTAAACCTAAGTGGTATTTTTTGAAATTTCTCAAAGCTTTGAAGTTCTTATTAGGTGCTTGTGTACACCTTGGGTTAACAAAAGACTTTTGCAATTCTAGGTATGGTTATCATGCACAAACAAATACTGAGTCGGAAGAGGGATGTGAACCACAGGCCCTTCTGATCTAAGTAGTTACATATGCAGTCTAGTTTTCATGAACGCAAATATCTTAGTATATGTGACCTCAAAAATTTGTTCCCACAAACGTAAGCGCTGCTAAAGCTCCATCACTTTTATGTTTCCAAAGAAATGAATGTAAAAGGAGTGTGAGACTGACCCATGCACCATTTAAAACTTTATACAGTTATTTACATTAAAAATGAGCAGCATTTGTCCAACTGTAACTGTAAGTGTAGCTTTCAAAGTATCTGAGACCCTGGACTAGTTATTTATTGTTCTAGGAAATGACTTTTATGAGAGCAGCACAGAAACCAGAGACTTTTGATTCTTAGTCTAGACTAAAGCTCAGCAAATAGTCCATAGACAGTGACTTTCTGACTTATTGCCCAATGTGGAGGAACAGCTTCAGTGACAACAGGGGTTGCCTCAGATGAGAAAGTTGGCCGGCACCACTGTGAGATCTGTTCTCAGAGGCCATGCATGTACTGTAATGTCAAGCAAATTTCTCTGAGGGACTGCTGCCAGATTTCCTGGTCTGGTGGCCACTGTGTGCACTATCATTTGAAAACTCCTTACCAGAAATGTTGCTGTCACACCACTTTTCAGGCTCTTAGCACTCTGAAATTGACGGAATCAAAAAGATGTTACTGATCCATAAACAGACAGAGCTGATGATAGTTTCTCCAGTCCTTGAAAGAAATGGGGTGGGACAGGATGTTATAAAAAAACCCAAAGCAAAACAGAATCAAACACAGAAGACAGAGCGTGAGACTGGTGATACAGCTTCCTTGTGCAAGAAGACTCTACCCTGACAGTGCCAGTCTGTGAAGGCAGGTAACATAAGAACAGGTCTATCAGTGCAGACTGTAAATCTCTCTTTTCCAGTACTCCATCCCTGACAGTGGCCTCCACTGGATGCCTAGAGAAGGGAGCACAAGAGCAGGACAACCATGCAGTGCTACTCCCCAGCACACCCCCGCCTCCACTGACTTACAGCTCTCTGCCTCTTTCTTTGCACTTCATAGCCTTCAATGGATCTTCTAACACAAATTTCTTCAGTTACGTTTTTGAACTCATGCAGCCTTTGGCAGCCAGGATTTGGATTTTGAAAGTCAAAACCAAGAAAAGAGGAAGTCATGCCTCTCTCAAGTTCTGTGCCTGTTGTGGAGCAGGGGCATGCTATCTGTTTAGAGCAATACCCTTCAGTCCTCTTTGACTTGCAGGTCCTTACAGATTTTCCAGTGGAGCTGCGTTTTGCTGTACAGCATATATAATCCTACTGATAATAGACTTAGTGTTCTTAGTTACAGCTTGTGGCGTAATTACCAGTAGTCTGTAGATTCCCAGAAGGCTACTAACCCCTGGTTTTGCTTTTTAATATCCATGGGACCTCTCCTAGAAAAAAAGTCTGTTAGTCTACCATACAGTTTTCTCAAAAAGACTTCTTATCATTACATCACTGGACCTTTATGTTGGTTGGAACTATTCATATCTCCAGAAGTCATTCCAGTTATGTCATGATGTATTAATTACCATTAGCGTCATGTAAGAATATCAATTATTCTTGAAAAATTTATTCTATCTTAAATTGAGTTTGTTAAAAATAACGTGACTTTTCAAAGCAAAATTAATTAAGAGTACACATGAATTTTCCGAGTAATCTTCAAGCAGGAAGAATTGGAAAAGTCATTAGATAAATTTAAGAAACCTGTATTTTATTTGTGATCTGTAACACCAAAATAATTGAGTTGTTCCTTTAAGTCTTAGTTTCTATATTCACAAATTTTATTTGGAAAGTATTTTGATTTATGAATAAAGTCTTATGTAAAGACTGAATACTGTTCTGCTACTTAGTTGGCAAAGGCATATTTATGCCTTTATATAAAAGCATATCAAAATATAGAAATATAAGAGTTTCTATGGCAGGCTGAATCATAGCACGAAACTAATTTATTGAGAGGGCCCCTACCAAATATTTTAGACAGAAATAAATTTCAAATGCAGCAGGCAGAAAAGCCTGCTCAATGCTCCATTGCTGTTTTCTGAAAATACTAGAACAATAACAAATACAATACCTAGTATTATAGCCACTGAAACCAGCCTACTTCTTGCGGCCTTGGTAGTATCTTGTGAGAGTGATTTCCACAGGTTAATCAGGCATTGTGAAGAAGACGTGGCTTTTATCAGGGGTAAATATGTTGCCTTCCCATTCATTGCCTTTCTTTACGTTCTCACTATGACAAAGCAGAAAGCTGGAGGCATCCAGAGCATTCATTATTTTCTAAACAGTTTGTAACAATTACCTGCTGGAGCTCTTTTATCTTCATACTTGTTTGCAAAGAGAAGCCAAAACAAATATCCTGAACAGCAGTAATAGCTTCGGTTCTCTTCTATAGCTGAAACCTTTGCTTTGCTTGCATGTGCGGTTTTTGCTTTACTTATTAAACCGTCTTTATCTCAACCCACGAGTTTTCTCACTTTTACCCTTCCAATTCTCTCCCCCATCCCACTGCAGGGGGAGAGTGGGGGTGTGGGGAGGGGAGTGAGCGAGCAGCTGCGTGGGGCTTTGTTGTCAGCTGGGGTTAAACCAAGACAGAGCTGCACCAGAAAGGGTTACTTTTTGATAGTAAATAATCTATATGCTGTCCTGGTATTCGTGATTGTTTAATGCTTGATTATCCAA
Organism: Steatornis caripensis; assembly: GCA_013398225.1. Classification (NCBI taxonomy): domain Eukaryota; kingdom Metazoa; phylum Chordata; class Aves; order Caprimulgiformes; family Steatornithidae; genus Steatornis; species Steatornis caripensis. The sequence goes on along the minus strand of VZSC01009915.1, from coordinate 420,939 downwards.
GACCTGGAAAGGGGAAAGTTATAATGTTTGAGTGGGCCAGTGAGGGGGTGACTGTGCCCCGGTAAGCGAAGGACAGACAGTGAAAATGGAATAAAAGAAAAAATGTACTAAACAAATGACTCAAAATCACATCACTTATTGGAAAGCCCTCTTCATTTCAACAGGCACATACACAAGCCAGCTAAAACCTTCAGCGGAGGTAAATCAGCACATCGTTCCATTAACGTGAATGACCTAACGATGATTTAATGTATCTGAGCATCTGGCCCTGAGCAGTCAGCTGCAGGTTAGATCTGGTTTTGTCAGTTTTGCAGCCTAATTTTCCTGCCTGGACAGTTGGAATGACTCTCCTCTAAGCACATGGTGTTGTCTGTGTCATCATTTCGAACCAGCCAGCAAGCGTATGGCACCAAAACTAGTGCTGGAATGAGGTGCAAACCAGAGATCCCAACTCAGACAAGCAAATGCTTCTGAACTCACGAGCTCATTGTCCAGAGTTTGTGCTAAAGAACAAGCCCAGAACACCTGCCAAAAATCACAAGACGCTTGTACAGCTAGCAAGAAAAAAAATAAATGAAAAGAAAAGAAGAAAAAAACCCCTAGACCAAAATGAAACCCCAAATCTTAAAACTGTGCTGAAAACATTTAATAAAATCACACCTGCTCCAGGCAAAGAATAAGGATTTTTTTTGTCTCTAAAGCAGCTATTTAAAACACACTAGCCCTCTACGATACTGCCTTCTGTTATGATCTCTATCATTTTTAGGGCCAAGGAGCTTGAAGAAAAGCATCAGATCAGACGAGTGCAGATGACTCAGGACTGAATGGGTTGCTTCCAAAGTTAGAGCTCAAGGGTATTTAATGACCGTAAATTCTTTTTCTCTTACACACAGGCCTGGTGAGCACTTACGTGAGAGCAAAGCCATTCTTGTCTTGGACTATCTTTTCTCACCTCAAGTACTGTCCTTTCGAGCTTATTTAGTTCAAAACGGCCAGAGCACTGCTGTAACTGTGCTTGCTCCGGCAAGCAGCAGATACTGTGGTTGAAGGCACTGTTAGGGGAAGGCTGAGAGCAGTGCCCTGGGTCAGGTCCTCCCTCTGCGTGCAGAATGGGTGAACTGCAGGAGAACAACCCGGATAAAATAGGCTCACGCTTTACAGGTTTTTGTCTTTACAGGTGTGGTGACTATGCAACCCTCGATGCTTTGTGGTCCTGCAAAAAGAGGAGGCTTTTGGGTGGGATACGACAGGTGACAGGCACTTGGCCTTTGGTCCTGCAACACTAGCTTCAAACTCCTCTTGGGCTTTATATAGAGGGTTATAATCCATCGGCCTTCCATTAGGAGGCCCTTTAGTATAATACTAGATAGGAAAGTAAGCCTTTGTCTACAGAGGATCATAGGCATGTGACACTACAAATTACAATGCCTAATCTCAGTTGCTCAAATATTTAAATGCCTTATTCCCTTTTGACTAATCTCTTTTGGTGCAGTCTCTCCCAGCAGCGTCATTGCTGCATGATAGAGAGAGGGGCGAAGCTGTGATTACTCCCTGTGACACTCTTCCAGGTGGCAGAACAGGGTGGTAAATAATTAAGGACAATTTGTAGCTCCTTGTGTAATGTAAATGTTTGCACCCAGTATTTGCTTGCTTCTACACTGCCAAACGCAGCTTTTTCTAATTCTAAAAGCCCTGTTGAACAACCTACAAGGTGAGAAACCACAACTTCGCACCCCCTGCTCCCGCAAGAGAATTCACAGTCTTGACCTGGGCACTACCACCCGCCACAATACAATGGGAAAACACACCACCATGGAAAAGAAAGACAAGTCAACTCCAAGAAAAGTGAGGAGTAGAGCCCTGAAAGAGGCAAGATAAACACTTGTAAAATGCAGAGTTAACAGTATCGAATGCTCTTTTGATGGCAAGCATGTAAGTCCTTCAGTAATTAGGAGTGAGTAATCCCTTAATTTCAAACAACTGTTGGGCTGATAATCTCCTTTTATACAGGAACACCCAGGACTAACTTTTATCCTTGATGGGACCCGGGATACTCCACTGAGGGCTTTGTACTTAATTGTTCAGTCATAGGCTGTGCAGTAGTGTGATGGCTCCCTCTCTTACTAAAGCTGTCACAACATGAATGGAATATTTATAAATTGAAGCTATCAATCACAGACAAAGGTTTAACAAAGGAATTCTTTTCTAGGCTAGTGGGTATGGCATGCATCTCGCTGGGGTCAATATGGGAACCAAAGGTAGCTGTTTGTAGACTTTATTCCTAGGGTGACTTATTTGCCTTTTTCTAGAGGACTAATTAAGTATTTAAAACTACTACTTAAAACAGGGGCTTGGGAATAAGTAGTGATGTGCATAAGAGAGGAAGTAAAGCCTGAGTATTCCACTGCCTCGGCTTTTGTTATCATCGTATATTATAAGAATGAGTAAGGCAGAAGTGAACCAACTCAGCAGGTTGGTGGAGTCAGAATGTAGTAATGCTGAAGAAATGAAGGAACAGAGGAATGTTGCAAAAGAACATCTGTGAAATAAATGAGAGAAAAATTTGTTATGGTAACATCCCAGATCCACTACCAAATCTCATGAACTTATGTGGTATATAAATGAGATATTTTTTAGATCCTGATGGAAGAATTCTGAATTTCAGAGAGAGGCTTAGAAAAGAAGCAAAATGAAAATATGAGCAGTGGCAGGATTATGTGTAATGGGCAAGAGATGTTGGAGAAAACATAGATAAGCCATGTGAAATCCTTGAGGTAATACATGATGTTCCTGAAGAATGTCTTGGGTAAGAAATGAAAAACATCTTTAGGCATTAAAGTTCAAAAATCTGGAAAAGCAAGAGAACAGCCACCATAAGCTAAATGACTAAGGCCTATCTTGTGAAATTAGCAAATAGCGAAATAGACAAAACATGCAAAAACTCAAAGAGCCATCAGAAATCTATCACTGGATGCAGAGATGGGTCAATGGTCAAAACACATCATCTAAAGGCTAACCATGAATGGAGCGGACGCAGTTCATCAAGTGGCACAGAGAAACCATGAAATGACAAGAAAAAGCACAATGAAACAAACTCAACAACTAGGAGCAAAATAGATAAAACTAAGACCTATATGTTTTTTAAAGAAAGTGTGATATTGATAAGTGCCTTGCTTTTAGGCCATGTAACTATGGCCACAGAAACTGTGTCAAAGCTCACCAAAAGAGAAAGCTGCAGGATGCCAAGGGGTGATACAGGGTTTCGGAAGGTGGGGTTTTACTTGTAACCAACAGGAGTGCAATGCAAAGCAGCAAAGGCAAATGATTTGTAAAGCAAACCAAGACCAGAGGCAAAGGAAGAAGAGAACACAAAAATGAGGACACAATGCCTGGGAGAAATCAGTGCTAAGGTATAAAATTTTCTCTGGAGTGCAACAGGCATGTCCAGACTAGAAAAATACTATTTCAGAAGATAATGTTTACACCAGAAAAACGTGACTGGAACCCTTCAAGCAAAAGAAACAATGCAAAGAAGAAGCGATGGTAAAATGTTAAGAAAGCACAGTTCAGAAGTTGCTGCTGATTGCCCAAAACATCTTCACTGCAGTCTACTGATATGACAATGCCATAGCTTAGGAGTAAGGAGGAGCTGAAAAATTGTAAATGAAGTTCTATCCCATTAGCCTTGCAGCATGAAAATACGGCAACAAGAAAGGAAAATGACACTCGCAATGTGATAAAAATCAGCATGTAATACAATGTGTGTAGCAAACATCAATATAGGCAGTGACGAGTATGAATATTAGAGCAAACTACACAAAGCAGATTTACAGGTGCTTACATCCATCATAGTGCCACAACAGCCAGACAGCAGGAGAGAAGCCTTGCCTACTGCCTAAGGATACTGGACTCTTAAGAGAAACCAAGTGTCCAACACAGCATCATATATACAAGCACTTGAGTAATCATACCCAGATCACTGGGAAGAGAATAAGTCACAAAAATACTTGTGAGCTAGCTCATGGAAGGGAGTTTCTCACAAAAGCCAGAAGCAGAAGCACTACATACTCTCCAAATGTGATCCAGGCTGACTGGGGTTGTTATGTGGGGCAATACAAGCCAACAGGCAGCAGTGAAAACCCAGACCAACTCACCAGAACTGCCAGACTCTGTCTACACAGCATACACAGCATTCGTAGCTAGCTTTGAAGGAAAAGTGGGAAATCCTCACTATAATGCACGTATCCAAGCTTTGGGCAATCAGACAAGCTGTCAGACACTCCTGCAGCTACCACTAAAGAAAGTATTAAAGCTTTTCAGCTGCTAAAATAGCCCAAAAAGGAGGACCCAGAGGAATGTAATTGCATAAATTTGTACAGATTACCTGTGAATAAGAATTCAATCACATCACATCACATCATCTACGTACACAGACGGACACAAGACGAACAGACAGTTATGATTGATTGCTGCCATTCTGTTAATGAGTGCTGTAGAAAAGATTATCAGCAACCTCTCCGGAGTGGTGAAGCATTCCCTCCCAAGGTATTAGCAGCAGTCTGATACAGCACATGATGTTAAGACATACGCATGGCTTGATGCTTGTAGACCAGCACAAGCACACAGCTACATCCAGAAGCCATGCAACTAAAATAATAATATCAGAACCTACTGCAACCAGCAAACGAAAGACTCCAGAAACTACAAATGGGGCAGGATAGTCCAAGGCACGCTATTTTCCTGGGTCCAGCCATGCAGTTGCATGGCAAATGGCTATCAAATTAGCTAGTTGCCATTAATATAACATGAACGCTATCATATGTATTTCCCTGGAAATTCTACCCTGAAAATACAAGATAAAAAGCACAGTCAGGGAGAATGGTGAACCATATGCTCCATTGACTCTGGTTGGTGAGGTCTGGAAGGAACATGGTGTCTTGAGCCAATAGTAGATTCTCAAAAGAGTTCAGCAGGAAAACAGGGAGAAAAAAATTCACTAAAAAGTCTTTGGTCAGTACAAGAAGGACACAAATCCATGCCAAAACCCTCTTTGGAAGGTATACATGATATTTTGTATGATATTGTGCTGTATACCTTCCAAAACTCTTCAGCAAATGAAGAACTAGTTAATAAAGTTTGTTTTCAACTTCGATGCATCCAAATTGTAGCTATACAAGATATAGGTTTTGAAATCTACATCTATGGGATGGAATGTTAAATGTAATATACATGGCCACCATAACTGCTCTCTCAGGTAAATACAGCAAAGGAAACGCGCCACAGACAGGTTTCCAACAGGAGCTCTTGCCTATGACTGCATGGGGGACTTTGAAAAACGATACTGTTAGGAAATGGTGGATGAGAGGGATGTGTTTATGGAAGCACAGGGCCTGGGGGACAGATGTAGTGTTTTGGGCCCAGGGTTGGTGTCAGCTGAGTTGTGTTCACCTTGCTTTGAGCTCATCCCCTCTGGAGGGGCTGTGTACAAGGGGAGCGGTGAGAAGCGGGGAAACGGTGCAAAAGGAAGCAGATGAGGAGTGAATGTAAGAAGGATGGAGGAAGAAGAAAAAGTGTATGTAGAAGCAGTGTGACAGAGGGAAACAACCTACTGAGCAGAACTTCTGTACCAAGGGAGAAAATAACATTTTGGTCAGGGGTGGGAGATCAATATGCTGCAGAGCACAGCAAATAGAGTTTACTGATCACAGTGTGGGCAGATGGCATATAACCACATCCCATTGCTGGCATAAACCACAAAACAGGGATGCTTATACACTTTTTATGTGTCTCGACAACCTTGGAGTGCCCGCTGTGGCACAGTGTGCCAAGTCTGCATTTCCATATGCCACATGCCTCCCGGTTGCCATGAGCCTGCTGCCTGTTTGTCCTAGCTGAGCACCCCTGACTGCTTGTGTAACGACCTAAGTGAATCCAGGCTCACAGACAGCCATGCTGAATTGAGTGGGAAGGACTTGAGCTGTGTAATGAGAACTACGGAGCATTGAGGCATTTTGAAAAGTTATGAGAAAATGAAAGTAGCATCTACTCCCATTTATTCTCTACTAGTTAAAATCTAACTGTGGAAGAGTTCAGGGAATCCACTCCTGACCCCAAAAAGTGTAAATATAGGAAATAGCTGGTTTGGGCCAAGAATAGAGCTTCCTGTGGAATGGGACTTTTACAGCCCGCTTTCGCTTTGTAGGAAAAAAAGGTTGCTTCTCTCAGGAGCCTTTCTTTCCAGTTATCTAAAAATTAGATACCTTCATAACAAGTATGCATGTTTGCATATGGGCCACTGCTGTTCTGCCTTTGAAGAAGGTCCCAGGTAGATTAACTCCTTTGCTCGGTTGTCTAAAAGAGGACTCATGGAGGGACAAGCCAGTGTGTTCGATCAAAGAATACCGTATGTTTTTTTCATTGTTGCTCTATCTCTTATCCTTGGGTTCTGATGAAGTGTTATCCTCTCTCCTGCTTTCTCTGGGGATGCTGTTCATTCCCTAAGCTCTTGAGCCTGGTAAGCTTTATCTGCTAAAATATCTTGCTTGCTTACCACACAGATTTTCCCAGGCTCTCTTTTCTCCAGCCAAAATATTTGCAGAAAAGCGGACTAGATGTCAATTCTGGCTCCCTTTTACCTTACATGACCTAAATTAGTACCTAGTTATACTTTCCTTAGTGGTATAATGTGGTGAAGGCAATTTATGTGCCATTTTCTAGCATGTTTGGTTTCCATTAGAGAAACTAAGAGATACTAAAAGACCTCCAATTGGAGACATATAATTTCACCAGGGAAAAGACCAAGAATCCTTTAAATCACATATGTACATGTAAGCTGTTGCATATGGATGCATTTAAGCTTTGAGAGGGCTAGCCATTTCTTTACAATTCATGTGTTACTATGGCAACAACAGTACTTATTCTGGTTCCTTTTGACATTCTTGCTTTGATAGCTGAAAGCATATTGGGTGGGTTGTTGGTTTTTTTTTTTTCCTCCATACATCGGTTTGCCTTGCTAATAGCAAGAAAATTAGGTATTGAGTCAGATTCTGTTCAGGTTTAGGGAGGTGCAAACTTGTTCTCAGCCGAAGGATTGTGTGCTGTGATCAGCAGCAAAACTTGGCCTGTCCAAACTGTATTGGGAAAATTCTCTGGTGAAGATGAGACCTTACCTTGCAAGCTTTCTGAAATGAGCAGCATCAGAGAGCTAAAACGAAAAGGTTCTTTAGCTTTTCCAGAAGGTAGATTTATCTCAGTAAAAGCTTAGGGCCGCTCTCTGTTCTTTGCAGAATGGAAAGTAGTTTATGAACACCTGATTGAAAAAAATGGTATCATGATTAGATGTTATCATGTTCACTGCTTTATGGATTAGAACTTATGGATATTCAGAGGTCTAACTAAACAATTTGGGAAACAACCAGATATTACTTGGCAGAACTTGGTGATTAACCCAGAGGATAACTATTCGCCCCTGAAATGATGTTGATGAAAACAATTTGGCTGTGGTGTCTATAATAATCTGCCTCTCCATAGTGAGAATGCTTAACATTCACCTAGAACAAAGAACAGGCTATAGAGAAAAACTGTAGCTTTTACCTGCGTATATTTTCACTGTTTGTGACAAGCTATACTACCCTTGCAGTTTACCAAATTAAAAAAAACTCCGATAATAGGGTAGAAAAAAGCATCTGTAAACATATCAAAACAATATCTGTGTATCCGATGTAATGTGATTTCAAGGTCTTTTATTGATGACACAGTAACTCCATTCATGTTTCTGGCAGAGCTTTTAGAGTACATAACACAGTATAGAAAACAGGTGGGACAATAATTTAATATCCCTAGTGGCATACTTTGATATCAGAAGAGGCCACTGAGAGTCTTCGAGCAAGTGTCGGAACAAGAACCATTTACTGAGATCATGTGTAGTATCCACTGTATTTTGCATCAAAGGATGTTTTTAAAGACCACTATAAAAGAGGAAAAAACACCGCTTTTATTGGGAAACCTGTCTGTATGAAGGGAAAAAAATCCACCCTCATTGCATTATCTAGGCAGCAATGAGGAAGCATTCCAAGACCTGGGATAAGTTTACAGAACGGTAGGTAGAACATGTAGCCATGTAGTTCACGTTAACTCTGAAGTCTGTCAAGTGGTGCAGTCACCTACCAACTTACTGGAAAGTGATCTCTTTAATTCTAAAATTATATCGAAAATCTTAAGACAAAAAATGGTAAATTATTAAACTGATGGATGAGGAGCTGGATGCCAAATTCCTGTTTGAAAACAGCAGGAGCTGTATGTGCGATTCCCTGCTGTAGTAGCAGTGCCATTGTAACAACGATGACTTAAGAATCTAAGAGATTCATAGGGCAAAATAATGTATTTGTAGGCTATAAGGCATAGCTAGAAAAAGCATAAAGGCCTTCAGTCTTTCATGTGTGGCTGCGTGGGAAAACAGCTACTGGCTAAGTCACGTGAACGTGATCTCGTTGGCAACCTAGCAGCCTTGTTTGCCTTCAAAATGCAATGCTAATGCTGCCTCTCAAGCCAATACGCCTCCTTTCCTGCCAGGCGGTTTCCTTCAGCCTCAGTTTATACCCCCGTACCTGTTCCTACACTAAAGGAGGCTAGGGTAAGGCCTCATGAAGGATCAGGACTTCTACGAAAGAAATAAGCTTGATTTTTCAGTTGGAAGAGAGTCTCCTTCACTTACGGTTCTTCTGTGAGCAGCTACCCAGCCGAAAGATGTGGTGGGATTCCTTTTTTATTGCCCTTCATTTCCTTCTGATTCAAACATTTTCCATTTGCTTACTCAAAGCTCTAACCAACCCTCTAACCACCAACCATGAAATATAGCTTCCCAGTCAACGCCCCCCATTTAAAGAGGAAATAAGTCTGTCACAAATCCAGTAACAAGAGAACTATTTCTGTGGTCTGTGCCAGTACTGTCCTTTTTCCTTGATAAACAGGCATTTCTCTTGGCTTTGTCACAGAGCCTTGCATCAAGCTGAGAGCTAAAACAGCCTCGTAGCCGCCATCAAGTTGCTACATACAGAGCTGCACAAGTCCAGTGATAAATGTGACATTCAAGCATCGCTATTCGTCATCGACAAAAAAACCTCTGTGACCAGTAACTAACCACCAATTGCCAATATTTCTGCTGCTGATTGATAGGCAAAATTGGATATGTTCTAGCTCAGAATCCCAAACCTGTGTTGCTTTTGCCAGATTAACAGGCTTGAAACCCTGTCCGCTACTACTTAATAATTTGAAAAAATGTAGCCACTTCTGTGAATAAATAAAATAAAAAATTATGAGAGTAATATTTTACGGGTAGCTCTTCAGGTTTGAGCACAGCTTTAAAAGACAATCAGCAGCTGAAAGTTATCTCCGTTAAAAGCTTAATATACACAAAGTTAGGGCACAGCTCATCAATTTTAGTTAAGCTTTATGGCTCTGTGGTCCAACTAATTACAATGGATCTGCAGTATGTGACACTGGAGTCTCACAGCAATCTCTCAAGCCTTCTATTATTAAAAAATATTTTATTATTAAACAATGAGTATATGTCTATGTTCCAGAAGAGCTTAAAGAGTTTAAAGGAGGCAGGAGGGAGATGCAATGTACATTATGTGGTTCTAAGGGATAACTTCTTTCTCAAAAATTCAGAGATTTCCTTAGTAAAGGTACCCCAAAATTAGCAAGTTATTTTGGCCGTTTGGTCCTTGACCATGTGAATCACAAGCTTCTAGTGTCCACTTATGCCAAAAGAAGATTGAAAGCAATTTCTTCAGTGATGTTGGAGGACTTTGTTTCTAGTTTGACCAAAAATGATGGAGGTTAAAGAAGAGGGAGTGAGTTTATGTCTAAGAAAATTTTGAAATACGTGTATGTGGATTTTTACCCATTTCCACATCTGCCGTAGAGGAGAAGTGGCGTAAGATACTTTACCTTATGTAGTTTATAGTCTTACCCGAGAATTAGAGCCCAGCAGTTCTGGCACTTTTGAAAACAGGGAACTTAAACTGGTTCAGATACAGTAGAAGATACTGCAGATTCACTTACCTCACCAGAGCAAATAAAAAAAGAGCTACATACACGATATATTGCACCTAATCAGAATAAATGTGAGACGAGATGTATTTACATGCTGCTCTTGCTGATGACTGACAAGGCCAAAGTAAAATTTGAGTACAAGGATGGCCTGAAATGAGAAAGACATTTTTAATGTCTAATTCATTTCAGCAAAAACTAACGAAACAAAAGACGGAAGGGCTGAATGCAAGAATTCAGTACAGAATGTGGGAAACAAACATTACGAGCTCAAATTAACTTCTTGCATCATCAGACGTTGTATCAATCAGTGTCAAAATCTGTAGAACCTGATGAAACATTAAAAGTTTACAGCTAAAATAAGGTCGGAAGATGATGTGTATCGTCTTGTATGCATCGTTGATTGATTTATGGATAAAGTGTATAAGACGGAGCTGGCTGAGGCCAGAAAAGGAGAAATTCAGTTTTGTGGTGGCAGAAGCCTGGGATCTCGTTCAGGAGAGAGGACAGAGAGAGGTGGGTGGGTAGTATCAGTAGGAGGGAGAGTAGATGAGGCACGTGGAAAGGGGTGGTGAAATCTGAGCGGAGAGAGTATCTCTATGACAGATGAGGACAGTCACAATAAGGGGGTGACAACTGGAAGTCTCACACTTCCTCTGGTCTTTCCTTAGCTCAACTCTTCTCTGTTATTCCCCATAAAAAGGACCCTGCCAGACTTTTAGGATTCAGCCCCCTATACCAACAACTCTATAAAGTCTCCAGGGGCAACTCTCCTGTTTTCCTACCCAGTACCCTTTGCCCCCAGCTGTGAAGGAAAGCATGAAGTTTGGGGAAATGACAGGGAGCCCCAGATAAAGAAGATTCTTCTCCTGCTGTTGGCGGCTTTAGAGGAAAGGGCAATGGCTGCTACTACTAATGAAGCCACCTTCTATTTTTGGGGGACCCTACCAATTTCTCGAGTCAACACTGATTACAAGGGAGGATATCACCGACTTTTCATTTCCATGTCTGCTAAGAAGCTTTTATTGGGGCAATTTGGACTCTCTCCACTTCATTAACATGAGAAATCTTCAGACTGCATTTTAATATCACATGCGTTAGCTCAATTGTCAGCCAGTGGCAAAGATACCTATCGGGATGCTTGTTTTTTCTAGCAAGTAGTCTGTTTCTCAGGCAAACCATGTAAACTTACACACTGTCCACATCCAAAATACTATGAGCTAGCCAAAACATCATCAGCTGGGATGTGGTCTGCACACAGGTCAATGTACTGAGGGAACCGGATAAATGTTAAGATGTCTGTCAAATACCAGTGGTGACCATGTTGTCGAGCCATCTCAGAGAGTACCCTCAGTTTATCAAACTGTGAAAGATTGGATTTATGGAAGTAACATACAAGCTATCCTTTCCAAGTGCAGTAATTATAATAGGAGATAACCACCAAAGCCTATAAAAATCTTTGGAAAAGCTCCAATGTGGGCTTCAACCTCCCACACTCCTCCCTTCCTATTTTGAAACTTGCTTTGTAAAAAAGATTGTAACGTAACCTTGAAACAGTAATTATCTCTAAAAACCTCCCATTTTGGATTCCACATTTGAATAACAAGTCTTTAGGTGTTCTCCATACTCAAGGTGCAATTCCCAACTAGTTAGTACCAAAATATTGGAGCTGATTTGCAAATGGAGCATAGTGCTATGGTCATTAATGCCACTTCTGGATGTTTCCATAAGACTTAACTTCTGCCAAAATATTGGCATTAATGTGCTTACCCAGCAAACTGTTCATTGCAAGTAAAAATCATTAATAAACATACAATGCAGATGATATAAACCACCTATTCTAAATTACATTGAATAATCAGGAAAAAAACAATTAAAACTTTATAGCATAAAGTTCCGTTACTTTTGCCAGTGTGGGACAAATCAGCTAAGAAGTCAACAGAGTAGTAGCTTCTTGCTGCCTGAAAGGCATTGGAAATATCTATATGACGTGATCTTCTCTGAGAAAGAATAGCAGATATGTAGGCATGAAGTCATTACTCCCAACATAAGGTGGGGGAAACCTCCAAGGATGAAGGCAAGCCAGGCCCGTATCTCTGAATCGCTCGCGGCCGTATCACTTGTAGGGTCGACATGAGCTTTCCCAGAGCTGGCCCATCATCATGGACTGGTGGGTGCAGAGCAAGGCCATGCGGCCAGTTCAGCAGTGGAGTAACATAGACTTTTCTCATCTTCTGTTTGTAGCTACAGTTCAGATTTGTCGTTCTGTGGCAGAAAGGGGCTTCTTACCCTAACTATATATTAAATGAGTAGAATTTCCTTCTGACTTTCGGTGACCTCCCTTAGAAAGGCGCATTTGCCAATGCCGCATGATGCCAGCCACTTACAGTGCTTCACAAATGCCCAGATGTTCTCTACTGGATGTATAAGGGCATCTTGCTTCATCTCAGCTACATCTGCGTGGTACCTGCTAGCCAGTGCCAAGCAGATCCACAGCTAGTGCACATCAAGTCTGTGCCATTTATACCAGTTCAGCACCTGCCCCTATTTGTCATTTTTATGGCATTCACAATGCAATAATAATTTGCCTCATGTTTTTCACCACCAATTTGCCAATTGGCCTTGGCAGAGCAGGGCTGTGGGGAGCTGCTGCAACACCAGTGGGGCAGGGACTGATGCCATGGGGTCTGACATAAGGTCCTGGGCCCTGGGCAGCATGGGGGAGCCCTGGGGAACAGGGACGGTAGGGCCTGCAGTGCCCTCTGGGCACAGACGGTCTGGTCTGTACGCAGCAGCAGAGATCTCTGAATCCAGCCTATCGTACAGAGTTCAGCAGCATATTTGGGAGTTTCAGATTTAGACTGAAAATAAAGAGAAAATAAAACAAAAATCTGAGGCAAAGGTTCATTTTCAACATAATAGCCTCTCTCACCAGACAGGATATTCTAACGATGTTCTTGTGCTGAACAAGATGAAACATCAAACAAGTCGCTTTACAATAACATAGGTGGATCTAACTGTCTCCATATGCACATTTTTAAAGCATCATTGTTCAATTAATACTTGATACGGTAAAAAAAAGTAACAAAAATATTTCATCTGGAAGTATGATCAAAGATCAGTTCCTTGCTGCTGAATATTGTGAGTATATAATACAGGACATAAGTCAACTTCTTTTTCCAAATGTCTTTTGGTTTAATACTTTGAAAGTCTTATGGCTTTTATTGCAAAGACTATATAAAATGCCAGGGGAGGTGAAATACATGTATCTCAAATCATCCCGAAATGACACAAAGAGAGAGGGAAAAAATAGAAAGTCATGTTGCAGGATTGTTCTCAGCTTTAGGAATAAAATGAGCACGATGTCATATTGAATAGTTTATAGGGTTACTGTAGTAAAAAAATTATTTTAAAGGACAAACTCCTGGATTTCTTGACTTTCAGCTGTTAAATTATACCTTCTAGTAAAACGTGGAAATGTCCTATGGTCACAGAGATAATAAGCCTGTATATTGGAAACATGAAAATGCATTGTTAGCATGAATTTTAGGCTATTTGTATTTCAATGAAGCAACATAGATCAGAATCATGGAAGAAAAACAATTTCTCTCCATGTAGCATTTCTTATTCTATGTCGCATTTCACATAGAGTAACATCCAGCTATGCTGAATGATAAAGGTTATGGCTATCTATAATTCCCAGCGATACTGCAGCAGAGACAGTATTGGCTCTGTGGTCTCCTTCCAAGAGCAACAAAGACCTTGTGGGTTAAAGGCCGCCCCGGGATTCCAGATTTCTGCATGCAATGCCTGGCCCTGTCACCAAAGTGATGTGTTACATGGAGCCAATATGCTCCATACTTTCTAACCATGAGTTGAAAAATGGGATAAATATTTCTCTGTGTCATTGTGGTGAGATATTAAAAAAAAATAATCACCCATAAGGAAAATGAAGAGCAGAGAAAGACTGACAAAATGTAACTCGACTTTAACTGAATCTAAAAGCTATGCCCATCTTTCGGTGGTTACAAACACAGATGACCTGCAGCCTTCTTTACAGCTGCAGCCACTGAAGCAGATCCCTTGGCATGCACTGCTACCCAGGCAAACACATGTCTTTACGTCACGCCGCTGTTCACCCATGCAGCTGCCGGCTGTGCAACCGAGAGGCAGCAACTGCTTGTGCCTCTTACACCTGCCTTAGCTGTCGGCGAAGGTCTGAGTGTCCCCTCCTATGCCGATGCAGGACAAATGTAGGGCTGGAAGGTCAGAGTAGCACACTGGACCTGGAGCTACCATCACCCTACCAATTCACCTCTTTCAAGAAGAAAGAATTGCCACAGACACGTCTACTTTGTGGACTGGGTAAATATAGGCATCTCCTTTAACTTGAATTAGTTTCTTCCAGAGAGGCACAAAGCCATGTTTGAAATAAAGAAAAGATCATAGCTTTCCGGTTCCATTTTTTCCTCCTGGAAGTTCACACACATGGGAGAAATATTGTGGGCTCAAGAATGCTGAAATCAACAGAGCAAAATTAAGATGATTTATCCAAAAGTCTTATTACAGTGAAAATGAGTGAGGCAGATTAATACTAAAAGTAAAAAAAAAGCCCTAACACAACAAATATAAATCTAACTTGCCTCCTTGTGTTAAGAGACAAGCATCTTTTAATATACATATGCCCTCAGTATTTCACTACTTCGTGCCCCACTTGGTGTCTGTCCCTGGGGAAGATCTATGCTTCTCAGAATTTTTGTTTTGTTCTCTGTGGTTTTATAATCTTTAGTTTTGCACTTTTGGGGGTTTCATTTAATTCCCTTTTATTTTGCTTAAGTCACAACTCTGAATTCCTTGTAACAAGAAGTGTTTTTTTGATACGTTATCAAAAATGTAATGGGAAAAGTTTTATGTTCTAACCACAAGCAAGATGCCAGACTTTTGTCTGCTGTGGACAAAAAGTATGGCTCTAAACAGACCTGGAGAAACATTTATTTTCTCCTCCTAGTATGAGTTTGGCTGCATATCATTTAAAGCAGTAGAATTGAGGTACCTTGGAAAATACCCATTTCATGACAGATGCCATGTTCAGTACAGAGACTATGATGTGCAATTACAAAGTCCTTTTACTGTGCTCTTTTGAATCCCGGTTCTAGACATGTCTAACTCTGAAACAAGGTTACGGTGTCTAGAAACCATGTGTATTCAGGATTTTTTTTAACTTTTCACCTGAAAAAAAGACTCCTGCATCACAAGGAGAGCAATGCTCTTTCAGTTCGCACCTTGGCCTAAGGTCAGCTTGAAGCTGAAGCAGAGAAAAAAAATAATTTGGATTTTTTTTTTAAACTGAATAACAAGAACGCATTTAGTATGTAAAACATTTTTGAATTCAACACATCTTTTGAACATTTCGGTCTAAATTGAAAATTTACCCTCCTCCTCTGAACCTCCTTGGGATGGACAACTTAGAATGTGTGAGATACGCACTCCTTGACACGTTTCAAAATGAAGACTATCTATCTGTCTCTATTGTTGGACCAAGCTTTCTGGCATACAAATCTGTACTGCACGTGAGTAGACATTTTCTTCCTGCAGACATCTGTCTGCATCTCTATCGTGGTAAAGCTGGTGGTGTAAATCATGTAAATGAATGTCACGCGTTTGATCTGCTTTTCAGCTGTGCATCCTCCACCACAAAATGAGCAGAAAGGCCGTAGGGAGGAGACTGCCAGAAGAAAAGGTGTACGCCGCCACAACAGGCAATATACTGTCGGCATCAGGTTAAAGCAGCTCTTCTAAACGTAGCCGGGGAAGGGAGGCAGGTAGGTGAAAATGAAGGAGCTACCGTCAGCGTCATGCCAGCCTTTCTTCCCCTTCAGTAGAGTCAGGGCTTACATACTGAACTTTAGAAGTTTGAAAACTTTAACTATTAAAATATCCCTAACTCAGCTAAGTATGGAAAGTTCTTCTTTATGTCATGCTAGTCTTTCCATTTCAAAGAAGGAGCGGATAATACAACTGTAATTTTAGTTTTGCTATTTTAAAGACTGAATACTGGGGGTTTTATCATCGCTGAAAAAAATGTCACGTCTCTGGTAGTAATTGATGAGGGCGGCACCTGGTGTGGCTCATGGTGAATACTGACTGGATATCCCTCTCTACCGGCACAGCATGCTTGAGCTTCTCTTACATCCTGAATGAATGTAAATACACAGCGGTTATCTGGCAGGTTTTGGTGGTGGCTGCTGCTGTTTGTAATCCTTTTTTCACACGTATTGCTTCAGATTCATGGCAAGTTCTTCTTAAAGATAACAGCGTGCAATGGAGCGGTGGGGAGCATCTGGGGCACCACTTCTGTACAGTCACAGAAGTGCCCAGGACCACTTGAGGGATGTGAGTCTTTATTGATGTTAATTTAACTGCTTAGTAGAATCAACCAATACTCTTTTTCTCCTCATGCTATTCTTCACACTTAAAATCAGGATTTGCAGGTGGATTTGTTTTAGTGCTTTTAAAATCAGAGTCCTTACATGCTGACAGAGTAGAATGGCCTGTGATGGCTTTTACCAAGTGTAGTAAAGGAAGCGGAGCAGCCCTATGGCCCAAAACTTGGTCAAAGCAGCTCTGAAATGAGTTGTCTTCTGGATGAACACTTCTTGCAAATACTTGTTCGTTATGTTGCTGTGCAACTGACTGTCCAGATGGGGCTTGCCATAGCAATGAAAATAGGGGGCTGTGAACTCCAAAAGTTGTCATTCTAGCTCTGCTGTTAGTGAGATGGCAAAGACAGTACCTACAAACAGCTGAGCTCTGAAGCAAGCTGCTGTGTTTAAACAATTTGCTTTCAGCAGAATGAAAATATTGCTCTGCTGTGCAATCTTAATTAATACTAATTTAAATAAAATTCTTCAAGGTCAAGCTGGAAGTCAGTAGGATCTTTCTTCTTCTTGGTCTAGTAGCCTACTAAGGTGGTTTCCAGTGCTGATCTACATCCCTTGTTTACTTTAGACAAAAGTATAACAATTATTATAAAATAAAAATAAAGACGTAATCTGTATGTAAAAATATTTTTGATATTACATGCCCTTTGAGTTACAGTAAAGGAGTAACATTTTTTAAAAGTTACATTTCCTGCATAGTATCTCATTTATTTTCAAATCTCTTCAGCTATAGCCTGTACTACAGAAGTGAAGACTTGTTTATCTGTATCACTTCCATGCACTGGCATGCCTTAGTTCTCAAGAATCCCTCACCAGAGAAGTTCAGAGGAATTTAAACCACTGGAAAAAACAAAACATTTGTTGTGTTACTATGGAGTCTGATTCCTAACAGAAGCAAGGAAAATTGGAGGTGAGACTTCAAATCAGTTCTTTAGCCCTAAGTATATCAAAAGAAATAGGGACAAATTTCAACTTTAATTTGGCACCAATAGCCTTCTGTTGAAGCAATCTTCATTCTGTCCTTTAGGATGAATGTGCTCACAGCATCCACTTGATGGAAGCACTGTCTAGAAGTTAATAAAATTGAACTGTGATTTTGTGTGTGCAATTTGTAGTCTTGCTATTACTTGATTTTTTCTTCTGTTGTCTAATTGCCTTAATTTCTCTAAGGTAGCATTCAAAAGAGAAAAGTTTATAACAAGTGAATCTGAGGTTCTTTTGGACCTATCATCATATTGGTACACACGTGAAGATTCAACATGAGAATTTGGCACAGATTCAATGAAGCATTTACAGCACTTCCCTGCCTTTGGAGCTTTGAGACACATATGGAACCATATGTACTTTTTTTTCTTTTTTACTGTATAAGACAAAGTCTGCCCGTTTTCATCCTAACAAAAACTACTGTAGACCTACAGGTCATCTGTATACTACGATATGAGCCTGTTTAAAGAGATGTTTACATGCAGAACCAATACGTACCAGATTGTATGCAAGATGGACTTCAAATGAGTCTTCATCTCGTCAAGTGCAGCATATGTCTCCTTCTCTGGGGATATTCAAAACCCGCCTGGATGCATTCCTGTGCAACCTGCTCTAGGCAAACCTGCTTTAGCAGGGGGGTTGGACTAGATGATCTCTAGAGGTCCCTTCCAACCCCTACCATTCTATGATTCTATGATTCGATGATTCTATGGGTGATTGGCAGCACAGAATAGCAGGTCCCATTTTGTGCAGTGTAGCTTTCCAGAGCTTTCACCAACCTTGTTACTTACGTGCTTTTCCTTAATGACATAGCCCATGGGAAAAAAATTGGGGTTTCTTAGTCCAAGGAGAGTAGTCTTCTGATACTTAGGGGAATGCATCATCTTCATCTCTATAGTAAATAAAAATATAATAATGTAAGTTAGTCATTGACACAACTCTACAAGTGAGGCTAACAAAGCTCTGGAAAGACTTCTTTGGGAAACTGCGACATCTCTGGAGACATGAAAACAGGCTATAAACAGTTCTGTCAGGCATGGTTCAGGAAAGATTGGTCCTGCTGTGGGGCAGAGGCTTAGATAGGATGGCTCTGGAGGTTTTTTCCTATTATCTAAGACTTTTCGTACCATGCTTCCTTAAACTTAATCAGTTTTCTGTATGGCAACATAAAAGTATCTGAGTTACTTCTGCTGCAGCCTGATTTACTTCATATCACCAGCCTGGAAGAGTGTACACAGAAAAAAAATACTGATATGAAACTTCACAAATTTGTTTTGCTAATCAACTGCTCTTCCGGTGTCTCACTTCTACAATGCAGTGCTTCAGGTGCACTTTAAAATAGGCCTCCATCTTTTTCCTCTCCACTTCAACTATCAGTTCCGCGTAACTACTTCTGCTGTCAGAGCTGTGATGAAAGTATCAACAAGGTGAGAACTTGCCAAGTGCTTACATCTCCTATCCCAAAGTTTTCTGGGAAAGAAGTCTTGTCTGTCTTCAAATTCAGGGTAAAGCACACAGGATATTTAAACGGGAGAGAGATGTTTCAAGAGTGTTCTTTAGATTTTCAGTCATTTTAAAGAAATGGTGCAAATGATAGGAAGAACAAGTGTGCTGAGGTATGCCTGAGCATCCCCCACCCCAATGTTTTTCCTCAGAGCTTTGAAGATATGATATGCAAGTGCTGAGCAAGGTTCCAGAAACTGCTGGCAACATGCTGCGGTGTATTTATTTCCTTTGCATGGGCTTATTACTGGTTTTGCACATAACTTGTGACCTGCTGCTTCCCTTCATGGCAAGCAACCAAAGGGAATGTAGGTCCTTAATGAGAAACAATCCATTTTGCAAATGGACTTCAGAGCAGCTTTTAGAGGCAGCAGGATTGCAAGTGTTAATGCTCTGAAGATGCCCAGGAAATATGTCCTGCTACATATTTTTCAGTGTTAAGCACTTTGAAAAAAAAAAGACATTTTGGCTATCATTAGATATGAGCCATAATAAGGTCATTTCTGTCATTTGTTGCTAGACAGCACCCTAAAGCTATTCAGTGAGATTATCTGAATAACCTTTTCTTTAGTAAGCAGATGTTCACCAGATGTTCTGCAACCCATACAGCAAACTTACAGGTAGTTATATTCCTTTCTTTTTCAGCCACAAAAAAGAGAGAGTACTGATAGGTTTGAAATCTGGCTTCAGCTATCCTCTTAATACAGCCTCCTGTAGAAAAATAGAAAAAATAACATCTACAGCATACTCTTCATAAATAGTCACATAGAAACATGTATGTATGCTAATCACTTTTAAATGTGTTATGAAGATGCCTCTCGTGATGTACTAGCTACTGTGAATATGGAACTGATCAATCTGTGAAAACTCTCCTGTGATTCCAGAAGTATCTGCCTACATTAGGATTCATTCCCTTAATTCCGTAAAAACCAGCTTTCATGTGTGTGTTTTTCACTATACACTGCAACATATTTTATCACCAAACCCTAACAGAAAAAAATATTGAAGACATGCAAGTTACCTGAACTCTATTACATGGGCTTGTTTAGAGTAAATTAATGATTTATTAGCGATGACAAAAACCGTCAGAACAACGACGCAGCATATAAAATTGGGAAGGGTTTTATAGAAGACAAAAGCCTGACAGAAGTGGTCAGAGAGATGATTTTTCAGAAACCAAAGCTATTCACCAGACTAAGCCAAGAATACCTTACCCAGGACAACTTGTAAGGAGTGTATATCATGGCGTGTTAGGAAAACATATTTGTTTGCTGCGATTCACATGTTCCCCTTATTTTAATCTCTCTCTCCTAAGAGTATTGTTGTAAGTCTGAAATTTCAAAGTACACTTGCAATAAAGAGAAAGATCTGTAGCATCTAAAAAGAGGCACAAAAAGTTGAGCAGTTCCTGTCAAATGAAACCGAGAAATCCGGAGAGGATAATTAAGTCAACTGGACAGAGGTATCTTGCCTCAATGAATGAAGCTGACAGTGGGATGAAGCAGATACATGTAAGAGAAAGGCCCAAAGGATGCTGATGAACTTGGATTGTTCATGGACACACTGGGGGCACTTCTGCAAGAATATCTAGAAACTGTTCAGAGAAAAATACTACCCTTGTGGAAGGATGATGGATTGCAAGGTGTCCCACTTCAGTTAAGTTTTATGACAAGTTCTACTATATCAGTCTCGCTCTCTGTATGTTTTAGAATTCAGGGCAGAGAGACTGACACCAGCAGGCTCAATAAGACTGGCTGAAGCTTCTATTTTGGAAGTTTGCAAGGCAACCATGAAAATTACGTACCCGGTGAAATACATCTTTGCCATCGAGAATTCTGCAGATGAAGCTAAGGGGAAATACACGTTGCAGTAGGGAACCTCGGTGTGGGAATCCTAGAAGAGCTCAGAAAATCTTTGGTCTATGCAGAGTTTTAAAGTGCTGAGCGTGGAAAAAGCTTTTGCTCTGAGGATTTCTTGGCTACCCACCTGGCACAGCCTGACACAGCTTGAACACGGTGAGTACGGGGCCTATTTCTCCATACTGCACGTACGTAGCTGGGAATCCTTGAGCACCATAGCCAGACTCTGTGTGCGT
Organism: Steatornis caripensis; assembly: GCA_013398225.1. NCBI lineage: Eukaryota > Metazoa > Chordata > Aves > Caprimulgiformes > Steatornithidae > Steatornis > Steatornis caripensis. The sequence continues at coordinate 399,864 of VZSC01009915.1, read as the reverse complement.
GTGCATGTGTGTGTATTAATTTTTCCTAGAGTTTTGCAAGACTCAGGCATTTGGTAAAAGAGAAAGTGTCATATTGTGGAAAGGTATTTGACAGACATGTTTAATGAGATGAGCCCATCATTTCTACTTTATAATGAGAATAAACTATAGCAAGGCCCCTTCATGTGTAAGAAGGCTTTAGAATAAAACAAAAGTGTGGAAAGCCCAAAATTTGGCTCCAGGTGGGGACCTTGTAGAGGAGTTAGAGGACAGTACATGGCATTGGGTATACAGATATATGGGTTTATGGTTTCCCTTGGGACATCTTAAAAATGGAGCAGACCAATCTTCATCTTTATTACAGACACAATATAAAAACATAAGGCAGATGAATGGCTATATGGCCAGATTTGGTCATTGTAGAAATAGGGAAGAATTCTGGCAGTATAAAACCAATACTAGTCATTCCACTGGAACGATACTGCATTAACAACAGGACGAGTCATTAACACTGATTGTGTGTGTGTGTGTGTGTGTGTGTGTGTACATTTGTGTCTACACGTGTCTACACATGTACTCAAGAACCTGCTCTAAACAAAAGTCTGCTCTCTACTCATAATGCTAGAGCTGCCTGATTGAAGTGGAACTGAAGAAAAGCATCAGGCATATGGAATTGTCACGGAAATCACATGCATTAGAAAATAACATGTCACTATCTACTTACTGCCAAAAAATAAGATATCATAATTTAAAGTAAATGAAGTATAAAATGTAAGGGGAAATCACGGACTTTATTCATGTAGGGCCCAGCACAAGAAAACAGGCGCATGTCCACATTTGCATCCCAGGTTTCATACAGGTCTGTTTTGCCAGTAGTCATGGAGTAAGGATTTGCCCTTCTGTTGTGGAAGTTACGTTCCAACCTCTAAAAAGCAACTAACTTTACGTGATGGATTAACTTCCTCACACAAATGACAGGTAGCATTCAGCTGGATCATCTGTGGATACGTTTGCCATAGCTCAGCTACCTTGTCTTTGATGGTTTGTCCCCAGTGTACTTTCTTCCAGAGCTTCTGCCTGCAGTCAGTGTCAGTATTATCAACACAAATAGGTGTTTGTCGGTGAGCTACTAAAATAGCAAAAACCAGCTTGTATGTCAACAGCCTCTGCCACCCACAGAGTTAAATTAACACTAGACATTGGCACTATGGACAGCCGTAGCTAAATGACTAAGCCTGGTGTAGGCAATTCAGTTTCACAAAAGCCTGATTATAGCAGAATAACTAAGAGGACATGTTTACTTGCCGAGGAGACTGCACTGAGATCATCCATCTGTTCTTTGAGGTAATTGCAAGGCCATATTTCAGGGCAGTTATACAAATCAACTTTACAAGCAGCACAGCTAAATCAACTGTTACATTCATTTTCTGCTGTTGCTGTCAAAATAGCAGAAAAAGAACATTGCAATATAGCTGTACATTTGGAAGGGCATATGCACACTCTGAATTTTAGCTTTCTTTTCCTTGGTATTTTTGCTTCTTTGAGTGAGAGTTTTAATAAAAGCATTAGAAGGATGGGATAGAGTTTGCTGAAGTTTAACAATCCCCAGTCAGAGACCATCACAACAGAAGTGTAATTAAACAGGATTCCTGAAGAGCTCCCAGACATGTGCTAGTCCCCAGACTTCAGGCACTAAAGATTCTCTATATCCCTAGCATAAAACCAGAAGATAGTTCTAGGCTTGCACTTGTTTTCTGCTCTGAACTAATCAAACAACATTTTGCGAAGCCCTTGACTCCTTTCACAGTGATTGCTGTTGCAGAGATGCTTGGTATTTTTCTCTCCAGCTGGGCTCTGGGGTGCAGATAGATAGAGTTTTTTCAGTCTTCTGTATTGTTGCTATAGGAGTTGGTGCATTGCATTGCAGGGGAGGTCGCAGATGTGAAAATTGAGATGAGTGTAGGATACATGCACGGTGTAGATCAGGGACCAGTGTCTGGCCTTTCTCCTAGGAATTGCGCCAAAGACGCAACTTTGGATTTTGAGCCTGATAAACGCTTGTCAAAGAAGCGGCTGCAGGCTGAACTTCTACCTTCAGGACACCTTTAGACATCCTCATGAGCGCGATAATGCCTCTTTCACAGCTTGTAATGAGGTAAACAACACCCATTTGCACACCCCTGCAGTAGGGGAAGTTATCAGGTGTCAAGCTTTAATGCAAGGAGCACACGTGCCCAAAATGTCATTATACCCTGTATAACCAACAGTAAAAGTGTAATTAAATACTTATATTCCCTGGATAACTTTCGGTGGTAACTAATGCAACCTGGCAGTGGGATTATTGTACAAAAAAGAGGAACGAGGTAAAACGACAGCTTCAAAATTTTTATCTTATGTATAGAAATAGATTGGCTTTCATGTGGCGTTCAGCGGGAGGTTGAGGTGACAGCTTCCCGGCTGCACAGCCAAAACTGAATTGTACCAACAGAGCTTTTTTCAAAACTCAAACTTTTTCTGCCAGTAAATACTGATGCAAACATACACAAGAGACAACCGCAGCTCAGAAACACGTGGTCCTTAGGGGTCAAGTTTCCTAATACTTGATAACAGTGAGTTTACAAATGGTGTATGTGGACAACTTTCAGTTTGTATATCTAGACAGTCATGAAAGAGAGGTGACAAGTTTCCTGGGAAACCCCTTCTTCAGTGACAGGAGAGGAAGTAGATCGTGCCACTAATCTGCCACAAATCACCACATGGGAGTCACATCACAGCACCGCTGGTCCAGAAATTCCTTCCATTAGCTGGTGCACTGCAGATAGTAACCCCAGCATCTTCATTACAAACAAGATTTACTAAAGGAGGGGATAGAAAATTATATAAAACCAAAGAATCTGCTTATAGGTCTCAGCAAATTAGAGACCTGCATAATGCTCCCTTAACTATGACAGAGTAAAAAGAAACCCCGCAAGTTGTTTTACAACCAGCAAAAATGGCATGTGCGTTTATTTTAAACATAGTTCCTACTATGTTTGTGTTCACCTTACCATCTGCTGTTAAGAGTCCTTCTTTCTACATATGGGGCCTTGCGAGTCTTGAGATCGGTATGATTTCCCTCTCCAATAACAAGCTCCTCTCTGGAAAGAGGGACTCCTTTTGTTTTTGTCAGTTCTTGGTCTGTTGCCCTTCTAGACAAAACCAGTCCAATAGTCTCAGCAGGAAATCACGCCAGTCAGTGCTCTCGGAGCCAGTCGGTCTCCTATTATCCTACTCCTGTGGAATGGCTTATCTTGAGTCATTGTTTCCCTACAGCCTCTTTTTAGACTTAATCAATGTGCTCATACAGTGACTACCCTGTAATAAGGTCAGCAGTGTATTTATACGTTATTATGGCCCGCTCGACATCCATCACAATAGTTAACTTGTCTGATTTCTGTCATTGTAGAGATGGGCCTTAAGCCCATAATTTCTTGGCTGAACTAAAAGATATCTTTTAGAAAGATACCCAAAGCTTAAATAATTTTTGGAAAATATGATCAAATACTTCATAAAAACAAATGTGTAATGAGGCAAAGAAATACAACCAGAAGAAGATGAAAGACTGGGCAACCTTTTTTCTTCAAAAGATGAGAATGTGGTATTTGAGACAATAAATAATATTAGAAAACAATTTCGACAACAAAGTAATAAAAAGGATCAGGAAGAATACCCCGGAGACCATCTTAGTCGTATCTGGTTTCAACATCAATTCACGAGTGCACTAATATTACTCACTCCTTTCCTAAAGCTGCCCCCTCCAAATAGGACGCAGTTCTGTGTAACACAGTAATCCACCACATCCCCTCTCTGCTGATTAAATAGCTTAAAGACGTTTATTTAGTTTATTTATCTCTAGCTTTCAAGATGAAAGGCTTTCTCCTCAAATACTCAAGACTTGTAGATACAGAAGGTTCAAGCTTTGTTCCATACACTAGCCTGGAATACCCTGGGCCAAGGACACTCTCAGAACAGTCATCAGTGCAATGGGAAGCACTAAAATGAGAAGGGAGAGGATGAGGCTGCTTACATGGACAGTTCTTTAATTCAGGTCACAGTGTATTGCTTCTTGCAATACAGGCCTGGAAGATAATGAGGAAAACAAGAGGAGGAGGAAGGCAAAACACAGCAGCCTTCTGCTTGGTTTGCCATCTTCATCCAGAGTAAATACATAAAGAATACGCAGTGGGAGACTCCACCCTCAGCTATGGTTAAATGTACTAAGTGACAGAGCTGGTTAGTATTTCAGTAAAATCAAGGAAATAATCATCCAAAAGCCATAGAAGATCTCAAAGACTGTCACAGATAGAAGACATCCTGTATTGTGCGTGGATGTTTCACAGCCTTGTGCTTTCTGGAACATCTAGCTCCAAAGACGTAAGGCTGCTTTTTTGCCATTACGGCAGTAAGATGGTCTTCAACCTGCTCTGGCAGCCATGGAAACACAGTGAGAACAAGCACCCTCCTCCCTGAGAGATGTTCCTCAGAACACATGAAGGAGGTGGACACCATCTCTGAGAGCCACAAGCTGAAAAGCCCAATCCTGAACATAATGCATGGGACAAGGGATCAAAAGTCAGCAGGTTGTTACCAACTTGGTAACAAAATGTATGTTTTGGGAAGTTGGTGTGGCCAAAGGTAGGTGAGACGGAGTAAGAATTCCCAGTCTGGTGGTCAGAGGTGCTGATTTTCTGCTTGGACAATTTTGAGCAAGTGTGCAGTTAGAATGAAAGGTACAAAAGCAATCAGCTTATGAACCAATTTATTAAACTCTGCCCCAAAACTGGATGCAGACCAAGTTGCCTAGCTTGCCCAGAAGCCAAAGAATCCACTTTCCCTCAAGCATTTCAAAGTCCCTAAATGTTCACTCAAAAAATTCAGACATGGAAAGGGGTTTCAAAGTGAGCGGTAGAGACAGCTTGCAGCCCAGCAAGAAGCCAGAGTACGTGCCATGCTCTTCCCTCCTTCCCTCCCCAGAGAGGCGCACGTGTGAGCTGGCTGGCGTCCCGTGCATGCTTCCCACCTGCTGCACCAATGTCACCATGAGAAGAAGATGCTTTTTCTCTTCCCGTTGAAGGCAAGAGGCTCCAATTACTTCTGCCAGCAGCCAAAAGCTAGGAACGAATAAGCGAAGGGAGGGAGGAAGGGAGCAATAAAAACCAGGAGACGACAGAAGGAGCGTGGGGAGCAGAGAACCCGGGTTCACTTAGATAACGAGCGATCGGGCTTGGCAACACACAGTGATCTGGAAGCATGTTGGCTGCTGGTAGGTGAGCTCCTTGCCCTCCACGACTGTAGTTCAGCTGAGCAACGCAGGTCTTGATTCAGATTTCTTGTCCAGGGTCTCTGAAGCAAGGACTCTACCCCTGACCCAACTCTTCCTCAGCAGAAAACAAAAGAAGACAGGAGGCAGCCAGAGCTGCCTAGGGCAATTGCATGTCATCAGCTGGAGCAGCATTCCCTGCCACCGTTTTAGGTTCTACAGACTTTTCAGAAAATTTATAAAAATATTTTCTTAGGGTTTCCTTAAGTGGCTAGACAAGTATGATGTCTGAAGACATTTCCAGATTAACAGGAAAAGGTTTTGTAGGATTCTAAATTTCTAGGAGAAACAGGCTTTCTAGGCTAATCTAACCTACCCAAAATTGCTAGATCCCTACATCATGAGAAGAAAACTTCCAAAAGGCTTGTTTCATCCCCTTTATACATTATTGACAAATAAAGAGACTACCAATGGAATAAGAATACTAATAAGAAGTGTGATTGAAGTATTGTTATGAACAAGTGATGAAACCAAAAACATTTTGGATTGAATGTGAAATATTCTAAGTTAGACTCTGGGATTTGAATCAGGTAGGGATAGAACTCAAACATGAGGACTTCATCTTGTTCGGAGTTCCCTGGGCAGAGGAATGAGATCGGTGGCCTTGCCTAGTACACATGAATTTTTGCATGGACAGCCCTGGGCTATACCCAACAGGCTGGGTCCAACAGGATGCTCTCTCATTCAGGGCACAGAAGCAAACACTTTGCCTTGGTGATAAGCTCTGCAGTGGCATTTTTCAAGTGAAGGCACGAGTGTCAGGCTTTAACGGGCTGCATCAGCCCAGTGCAGCATTAGCTTATACAGGACTGGTACACAGAAATAGAAGCTTGCTTTTAGTGTGATTTTAACCATGCCTTCTTCTGTAAGGACCATTAAAAACAATTCTACCGTTCTGTGAAAACACAGTGATACTCCATGTTTTTACTCCTCTAATTCACCTTCTTCTCACGTCAGTAGGGTGCCAAAATGTATGACTCTAACTAGCAGGCTTTCAAATTGACTAGACTGAAAAATGGGTAGTTACAGCACTTATGATAGACAGTATGCACGTGGAGCCATATTCAGGAAAAACGCGCTGTGATTACCAACATTTTTACAATTTTACATTTTGCCCAATAAATCTTGTAGTAGATAACTATGAGGATTTGTTCAAGAACTTTGCCATGTTTGTTATTTACAACCATGATTTTTTTGGATGTTCCCTGTAGCTGAATCCTTGTTTGCCCCTATAATTCTCCAACACTTTCTAACTTTTGTTTCTAACTTTTGGATCTTTTCTATGACAGATAAAAATATGTTAAATCACTGTGATCACAACCAGCTTATACATGCAGGGAGAACACCTTCATGTAATATTATTTTTGGTATTCAAGTCTGAAAAATTTGAAAGAGGGAAAAATTGATGTGGAAAATTTAGAGAGAAAACTGTAAATGAAAACTTGGGAGTTCTGTGGGAGCTGTTGGTTAGATAATTTGGTTTCCTGATTTTCCAATGAGGAAAGAAGATACCTTTGGCTAAAAGCTCATCTTTTTTTTGGTGGTAAAGTGAAATCTGTAAGGTGATAAATGTCAAATGAAAATAAAGATGATGGTAGAAACAGAAAAAAGCTACAAATGTTAAGAATAAATTTGCATATACTAGGCATTAATCCTTGCAATAGGGTAGCTCATTAGCAGTAAAACTGTAATGTAGGAATGTTGATGGAGAAAAGACAGAAGCATGGCATTTATATTTCTGTTCTGTGTTTGGAAAGAAGCAGAACGAGATACTCATGAGAGAAGAGTAAGGTTTTAACCTCCCTGCTAAGCAGTATTCAGTAAGAGAGAAACTTGGAAAAAATAATCAGGCCTGAATATCTTGAATGCAAAGGTCCTGAAAGTTTTTGCTGGAGGATCTTTAGTCCAGGGGAATGAACTTTTAGTAATACTTTGAATACCAGCAGGATTCCAGAATGCAAACACTGGGCAGGAGTCAGCGAGGGTGAGGGAGATAACCTGGTGGACTACAGCAGGCTCCTGTTAATCCCCCACAAAATAAATGGAAAAATTAATATGGTGTTGCCCCAACTGGAGGTATTAAAGGACAGTGATATAATTAGTGTGTGCTTTTTTGTAGGAAATAAGTTCATTTAAACAAACTACAGATCATTACTTGATGAGAAAACAAGATTAGATTCTGAAAGTAATGAAGCAGATATAATCTATATTAGGCATTCTGGAAGGCATTTAACTCTTTAAAATGCATTCAATTTCATTTTGATAGAAATGGATGCTATAAAGCATCGGCAGAGCACTTCAAATGCAGTAAGCACTGCTTTTCTGATGTGCCGTATTCCAACAGACTAGGATATCAACGCAGCAGTGACCACCATGTTAGTGGCAAAGTGAACACATGGATCTACACGTGGCAGCAAAGCGTTAAAACAGCAGAGCTGTATCCCATGACCAGTGGTCTCCAGAGCCACTGTCCTACCCACTTTGCATGTGGACCCTGCGATACTCCCTACTACAGCAGGTAAAGGTGCTGCTGTAACCTGCAAGTGGATTGAACCATCCCCTCTCTGCTCCACATCCCATAACTCTTTTCCTGGGCTCTTCTGGTACAATGGGGGCAGCTGTAGTCACTTGATTTTTGGCTATCAGGCGAAGCAAATGCATTATCAAATTTTTCAACTCCTCAAGGCAAGAGCTATCTCTGCCTTACTCACCTATACAGCGCCAAGCCCCATGTGCTGTTGATGCCCGTTTACAGGTGGTAAGGGTGCTTTTATGCACACAGATCGTTGGTTGGCACATGCTGGAGGCTGAGTAGGTGCAAAGAACAATATTCAATTATGCTAAGCGATGATTACCTGTACTGAGCTGGACCTGTCATGCTCTAAGGGCACTAGTTAAGCCCTTCCTTCAGACACACGTTCTCTTTTTTTTCCTTGGGCTTTTGGGAGCTATTCGCATACACCCACAGCAAAATTTGGTCACATGCTTGTCCCTGGCCAAAATATGATCTGCAGCATAAATAGAGAGAGTGCCACTCAACGACAGCTGCCTTTCAGCTTCATGAAGCCTTGCCAAGCACTGTAGCTTTTCTCTACTGCATGCTCCTCCAGGTGACATCTGGATGATTTGAGATGTCCTGCCACCTGTATGAGGTGTGGCATCAGCTCTGCTCTTCAGAAGCCTCCTTGATGAGAAGTTAATAAAATGTGCAGTTTACTGCTGTGTGAAATCGCCCACAGTCCCTAGGAAAGTTTTCAGGACCCTGTTCTAGAACTACTGGGTTTGGTTTGGTTTTTCATTTCAGCTGTGCTGTACGAACATCTGGACAAACAGTTATGTGCTCAAATAGCCATTGGCATATTGTATTGAGATGCAACTTGTCTACAATTAAATACTAAACCCCTTGTTTACACACACAATGGAATCGCAGCAGTTGCAACTACTCCAGCTGACAGGTCAGCAGTAACCAGTCCATTATAACCTAAAAAGACATACATTTTTGATGGCAGGGTTATTTTGTAGCCTCATACACAAACTTTAAAACTTCAGAGGCGACAGACAGAGAATACTATCATCATTTAAAAAAAAATGGTCCCCAAAGTCTCATAGTCTACTTCAACTCCAGTTACCCTCTGGGCATAACTATATTCACAAGGTTTCTCACAGCCAGAAACTTCGTCCAACAGTTCTTTCCAAAGCTGTGGATAATGACATTTCTGCCAAGTATAAGTAAAGACTTTGAAAACACATGCCACAAGGCAGTTACCCTGCAACCACAGTCCTCTCAATTAAGAGTCCTGAATTGGTTGGTTGCAACATTTGAAATGTTGACAGGGCTGCTCTTAAGGATCATGTATTTTTTAAGAAGTCATTTGCTATGGAGTGCTACAAAGTCAAAACATCTCAGAAAAGCACCTATAGTGGAAAATCCACTTAAGAATAATGTAGGCTTTAATGACCGCCAGAAATTTTCTGACGTCAGTGCACTCAAGGTTGCATTCACGTTTTATAATAGGAACAAGCAACGTTTTCCTCTTTTCCTCATTGCTGTAGCACAGGGCCATTTTATACCGCAGTCGTACTGAGCGCAAGCATCCTTCAGTCTGATTCAACAGCGGGTTTTTGATAAGTAACCGTGACTAAGTATTACATAAAGAATTCTGTATCTAATCGTACTACAGTCTACTATGAAGTGCATTTACAGCTCCAGGTTGCAAAGATGTCTAACGTGGTTCAAAGGAGAAGGAAGAAATTCTCTTCTCCATCAGTTTATGCTGCGAGGTCAAATTTCTACTTAAACCTGTAGCTCATAAAAGCGTAAGAAAATGCTATGATATCAGAATAAAGGAGTAGTAATTGAAAGTTAAATTCTGTTTTCTGTTTATCTGCCAAGTCAACAGAGCTGAGTAGATATAATTGCCTGCAAAATTTAATCCATCACCTATTCAAAAATTATACATCCATTTACATAGTCCAAAAACATCACGTCAGAGCAGTCTGTTTTAAAGTCTCTTTTTCTGAGAGCATTCTTGAACTCTTACCGTGAGTATGGGCATTAGCAGTAGCATTTTATATTCGTTTTGAAGCACTGGTGTTACTTATAATTTTCCATATTGTCTCGGTCTAAATGGAGAGATGATTTATGGAAGTCTTTGGCTCACTTGATTTTGCTACTGGATTTCAACAGCTGCAGTCTAGTGAACATCGACTTCCAAATTTGGCCTTTTTTCTTCCAACTTCAGGTTTTCTGGGTCTCAAATTCCCAATGAAGATATGTCAATAAGCAAACTGTAGAAAATAAGTAATTATTCCTTTACATGAACAATTCATATTCCATTATGCCCTTATATCAAGATTGGCTTGGCTTTCCAGTCTAGCACCTCCGTAACTTGACAGAAACTGAATTTTCTGTCCCGTTAAAACCTTTGAGGTATTAGAACAGTCCCAGGGTCTCAATTAGCACAAATAAAGTAAAAAGCTTCAAACCCTTTAAAAAGAAAATCTTGATTTTTATGTTTTTTCCAGATTCTTAACACTTTCTCTTATATTTATCAGAATTTCAAAACTAATCTATTTTTTCAACTTAAAACCATAAATTTTGTTTAAAAACATAGAAACTGATTTTTTATTTTTTTTTTCCAGGAGGGTCACCAAAACTGACCACTTTTCTGAACAGTGCTGGTTCTAATTTCCTCATCAACAAATTCCAAATCAGTTCTAGTTACTTCAATTTTCCAGACTGGATTCCATAATGTTCCCCCCCCCCCCCTCTTCCCCCCCCCCCTTTATTTATCTTCTGCCCTTTAACATTCTGAGTTTCATGATGACTTTTACATTCAAGCTCTCCTTTTCAAAGTCTCTGCATTTGTCTATGCCCATAATCATAGAACCCAGTCAGAAAATTTTCTGCATGAAAGAGAAAAGAGCATCAGCTTATTTCTCTTCCTTGCTTGCTCGCAGTAATTTCTGTATTTGATATCAAGCTGACATTAGCAAATGAGTATTTCAACCCAACGGGCCTGTGTGTGATTACTCATTTCTGGATCCCAGGAAGGAAACACAGAAAGGGAGCACGACAATGTTAGTTGGGAAATCTTTTGTGTTGTCAGGGGTCTGCTCCAAGCAGTCTGTTCTCACTCCTGGGTCGGCACTCTGGCGTCAGAGACCACACAAGGAAATTTACAGAATCATGTGCAACGAATTCCTGGAATCGATTGTCAAACAAAATTAACAGAAATAAAAACACAGGACAATGGGTAACCAGAAACTTTAAGCTCATCAAAGCGAAAGCCAACCACTATCTACCTGGAGTTAGAAACATTTCTTAAGGACTTTTATTCTCTTCGTACTCTGACTCTGCAAGGCAACTACCCCTGAACACTGTGAAGATGGCAACGCTGTCAGCAATAATATACCTTCCGTAAAGATTTTTTTAGTTTCCCACAAACTGTGGTCCTTATATGCAGAAAACATACACATTTTCTGCATTGCAGTAAGCCAGCTTTCTCTCCACAATTACATCCTTTTCACTGCCAAGGAGGAAGTTAAGCTGCTAACAGTCTGACTGGGGAGACCACAGAGCTCTCTGACTCCCATCTTCCTATTTCCTCTGATCAGTTTTGGCAGCTGGGGATGAATCGCATTAAACTTTGCCTGTATCTGCTGATCCAGAGCGTTTATTAAGAGAGAATAACTTCATTAGGGCAGACAAAGAGTAACTGACGAGGGAGAAAACAATCCCAAGTTTAACCAAAGGTTCAAAGGTTCTGTCAGTGATACTTGTGAGATCCCAGACCACAAGAGGAGCGACCAACTGCACGTTTCGTTGAGCATTCAGAACCACCGACATAATCCTGCTCTAATTTCTGCTTGCTTAGGGGAGATACACATCTGCAAAATCCTCCCAGCTGATGACTGAAGCACTTCTTATCGAGGCCTTGCGCAACATAAAGCACAGTGCAGCCGTCGCCACAATATTCAACTCCCCTTGAGATGAGAGGGCTCTCTGCGCGTTCTTGCTGGGGTTAAAAGGCTCTTTGGCATCTTGTCTGCAGCCTCCAACTTGTTCTGGTCCTTGCCCTCATCAATTCTAGTAGGACTGTATCAATTTTTTTAGCCATCCTAAGGGTACGAAATGTTATTTGAAGGAGCCCTAAAGGCTACTTGATATGAGGAGAAGGGAAGAGTATCCTTTACCAAGGAGAATTGCTGGCCATTTCTGTGCCTGCTGCTGCTTCAATACAGATGTTGAAAACAGGAGAGTCACAGGCCACAAAGCTGATGATGCTCAACCCAGCAAGAGTCCTGTACACCGATCCCAGAGGCTGAGCAATCCAAGCTCCTTCTGCCAGAGGTGCAACACGAGCTGAACCACAGCTTACTCTGTGTATCCCAGTGAGGATTTTACTGTAGCCCAACAAGAGGTGATGCCCTCGCTGCCATGCACTGAAATAATTTGTGATTGTCTGAAGGCAGCAAGGCCCAGAATGTGGCCCTTTTGTGACCCTCACCTGATTTATGTTGCATTTATATTTTTGGTGCTCACTGCAAAAAAAGAAATCTCGGAAATTATCAAATTATTTTAAAACAGATTTTAGATAGTCTGCTTAAGGCGAATCCACTTAACACTCAGGAAACCTACGATGTCCCTTTTCTTATCATCTCCCTTTGTACGCACTGCCCTTCTCTTCATACAGTCACACAGGTCATAACCCATCCCTTGTTTTCTTGTAGTTTAATTACTACACAACTTCTCTAAAAGCCAGCCTTTCTACCTTGCACATTCAGCTAAACATCCCCTTCCAAGCCTTTAAACTTACTACTGCATCTGGGATTTGCTGAGTCCAACACTTGAAGTGTTGCTGCTAAAATGATCTCTTCAGTTTTCTATGCTGCGTTCAACCGTATATCAAAATAAGAATCTTGTCTTTGTCCTTGAGGTTTTCCCTCACTTATTCTTACCCTATACTGCTGGTTTGGGTATTGATGTTGCTTTCCTTTTTGTTACCCAAAGTAGTTCATTCCTTCTCCCCCAGTGTCCTTTCTGTAGGGAGGATCCCTCTTTGATGAAGTCTGAGTTTTCACATGTACCTCAGTGTTCCCCTTTACCGGGACCTCGTGAGCTTACGATGTCTAAACACGTAAGAAGTTGTGATTGTAGAAGTGAACACTAAGAATGTGTAAGAAACAGGTGACAAACTGCCAATCATGCTTCAGGAGATCCATATCCCAGTGTACTAAGTCTTCTGCCTCATCGTTGGTGGGAGAGCTGGTGCCCTGAAAGATACAAAGAGCAAGAAGCCTTGCCGCTGTCTGACACCGTCGATCTCCCTTACCGATGAATACTTTGCACAAGTCAAACCACTCATACAAGCGTCTCGTTGCCTCTCCGCCTTGCAAAAATATGTTCAGAAGTCAAAATAACAAGTCACCAGATTACAAAATCCACTTGCATATTCAAAAATCTACTTGTGACGTGCCATAAGCATAAACACGCACACAGACGCACTCCCCACAAACAATTTATAAAATGTTGCTAAGAGGTATTTGAAAATATGAATATTTAGCTTTTACACGCCTTAATGTAAAGCCCACTCTCAGATTACTAATATCAAGTAATCACAACTTTATGGATACCCTGATTACCTTTAGAAAGATTTACAGGATATTATTGAATGATAAGCAATTACCACATCATTCTGTATGCCAACCAGCTCATTCCCAGCATAGGAAAGAAAAAAAAAAAGCTAAACATGGTATAAGTTAATGTTGCTTGGAGGATGCAGGTTTGGAGAAGAAACTAGTACATTAAGCAAAATTGCACGGCAAGAAACGTCTTATACCAATAGTTCTTAAAACCAGCCTTAAACTTAATAGTTTCTAGTAACTGGTCTACCAGTGTCTAGACGTCTGCAAAGACATGGTAAAAAATTTTGTAACAATGATAGAGTTTCTACTAAAATTTTATTTTCCTATGAGGAAATTTAATGGTTGTCATGTTCCATAGTAAAAAAAAAGTGAAAAAATTCTGCATTTGACTGCTTCAGATTGTTTTGTTTTCAGACTACAGTGTTTTGGCTTCTAAAAAGACATAGAATTTCCAGACTATATAATTTTGGATGCTAGATGTGTTTCAACCCACATGCTTGTAATCTGAACACATTTGAGAGAATTTTTCTGGAAACAAGGATTCACTCTTGGTTTTCAGGCTATAGTGTGCTATCCATTCTTGAAAGAGAATTCCCCAGTGAAACTGGTGAGGTTAAAATGATTCAGGGCCTTTTTGTCATAGAAACAATTCAATTTTCCATCAATTTTAACATTCTAATAGCTATCTTTGGGGGTTTGATTCAACCTCACTGAAGTCCATCAGACTCTTTCCACTGCTCACAGAGCCAACAGCATCAAATTTTCATTTGGCTTTGGTCACTACCGCCTGATACTCAGTGTACTTTCTTTATCATTATAATCACAGCTAGCTTATATAGACCATCACTGTTGACACTGTGATTATTTAGATTTTCATTTATTAACATGCACAGCTATTGTTCCCTATAATTAACGCAGCATTCTTGGGAGGTGTTCCAGACAAATCTACATGAATGCAGTCTAGTTCGCGTTCAAATAGGTATCTTGGCATTTTGCGAGAAGAGGTTTCTTTCTTTCTTGACTTTGCTATGAGGTCAATAATTTTCCACAAGTTTATGTGGGGAAAAAGTTTGTTGAAATGATATCCAGGGCCTCTTTTTAACAATAATTTTCCTTTGCTATATCTTGCCAAGATTATTTAAGCCTTCCAGTGCATATTTATAGGAAGTTTGGACAAGGATGGAAGGAGGTTTCATTTTTTTGAGGCCTTGCTCAAGAGTCTGAATATTTCATTGCTTGATTAAAAAGGAGAATTTTCACCCTGCTGTAGCTTTTGGATACCTGCAAGAAATGTGTTTTCACAGGTTAGTCCAATTTTTTTTGGTATAAATATTTACAACCAACGCGCAGCCACGGCACATGCCTTTGTGGTGATGGATACACTCCAGAGCCTTTGCCACCTGTCGGCCCCTCACCTGAGCTCCGCCTGACTCTGGAAAGGCTTTGTGCTCCCTGTACCACAGAGAAGAATTAAAACCACTGCTGCTAAGCAAACGCAGGGCTCTTCCAGGACAGGCTTGGCTAATGTTGCCTTGAGACAGATCCAGTACAATGTTTACTGGAGGCTATGACATGGCTTTGACCTCACCTTTGCCTTCAAGCTTGTCCAGTTTCAAGTACCGTTCGATTCACTAGTATTTTCTTTTTCTTTCTTGCTTGTTAACTGCTGCTCTTCCTGCGTTACCTTAAGTGTGGATCAAACAAAGGAAAATACATTTAAAAGTTAAGACTAGTCATTTTGCCTGTTGTCTAGGCAAAGAGATTTGAACAATTACCAAGAGAGGGCTATAAACTTATTTGTAAGATTTTAACATATGCTTAAAGCATTTCTGGTCATCATTACAGAAATAATGGTGCAGGATGTGCCCAGTGATCCTGGGATTCCCACTTGGGACACTGAAAGGGTCTCTCCCTGCACAGTGCTGGTACACGTGTTCTGTACATTGACATGCTCCATGGTGTTTTCCAAATAGATCCAGATAAATAATAAATGAAGGGCTCTTGACTGGGCTCAAGCAAGAAAGCAAGCCCCGCGGAGCTGTGGGAGAGAGGTGGGTGCTTGGAAGGAGAACAACCCCCTCTTACTCCCAGGAACCGAAAAGCAGTATTATTGAGCAGAATACCACGGTAGATGGATGAGTCCTGCTAAAAAATCATTCAGGAAAAGCCAGGAAGAGAGGCCCCCAGTGGCATGACACCTCACGTAGACTGTATTCCTTTAGGGATATCCCAGCAGAGGTCCGTCTCATCAGACAGTTGACTGATGGAGCACAGCTATCATTCTTCATTTCCTGTGAAGAAACTCGCAAGAGGTAAAACTGCGAGAACAGCCCTCTCCTTTTTCCAAAATGCATTCCCATCAGAAAACTTGGAGAAGTTATAATAGGAAAAAAATGTATTTTTTCTTTAGTTGTGTGTTCTCAGACTGTTCTGAAGGGTCTATAAACCAGGGCATGCAGCTGTGTAGTGGATAATCTGCATACTTACTCGTTCCCTGACTACAGGCCAGAGGCTTCTCTGTGACAACATATGAGTTCTGACTGGGCACCGGGTCTGAAAAATATATGTAAGCATTGTCATTGCACATCTGGAATTTAGAATTGCTAATGGATATGCTGTGATAGAAAAGAAAAGTGTCTGGCCAATAAACTTGGTTTATATATTTATTTTAAAAAGGATTACCACATTTCTGGCTAGTAGCCTTTCATCCTCTAGACTTTACACCAGTGTATCTGGAATGCTAAGCAGCTCTTTCAGGGATGCAGCCATGTCCCAGAAGCCACCTTTTTTATTTGAAATAACTTAAAAAACTAATTAAAAAAGGAGGGAAGTGGTGTTTTTCCCCACGGAGGCTTACGTACCTAGCATTTTATATCAGCTCCTACAATCTCAGAAACCATAGGTGAAAATTCTATCTCAGACTCTCCGTTAACCTACTTTATCTTCCAGGATGCCGCTATAAACATGCATAGCTGTCTTTGAATACTGTATTTTGACCTTATTATGCGTGCAACTCTAAAGAGCAATTACTTGCGAGTAGCTTGTTGGAGGACTAGCAGTGGAAATCTGAGCATTTTGAGTTTCTACATGTCGCTTTGACCCTGCTCCTCATCGTAGGTAGTCACGGAACCTGCAGGCAGAGCAGATGCAAGAGTCCCTGTGCTACAGCTCACCCTCCGTAGGGTCGAGGATGTCCTGTCTGCCCACCTGGTCTCTCTCAAGTGGTGGGAAGTTGCAAGAGCAGACAGAACCAGACACCAGCAAATACAGAAAACTGCAAGACCGCTGCCTGTCCAGGCACACTCATGGGTGGCCACCAGAAAATTACATATCACGGTGATGCATGCAATGTATCTGAGCCAAGTTAAAGGCATGTCTCGTTTACTGTCCACCTTTACAGTTATGAAGCCCTGGCAGACACGGCGAGTGTTCCACATCTTGATGCAGAGGCAATCTGAAATGCACCCTTGCACATAGGTAGTCTTTGAATTTATTGATATATGCTTCTATAAATCTCATACCTTTACGCAACACGCTCCGTGCACGGAGTATTTTTAAGGCAGGAACCAACCCTGAGCCAGTGGTAGCGAGCAGTAACCCCATACGTTTACCAAGGATTTGTAGGGCTGGATTACTAAAATCTTTGAGAAGCATGAGACACGTTTTCATCTTCTTAACTCAAGATTATGAATTAGAATCAAACTGTGAAACTAGGAGTAAAAGACCAGCTTTTTATGATGAGACCACCCAGACGGTTTAATGCCAGTGGTTTCGTTGTCCACGTGGTGGCTTTGCAGGTACTTAGAGGATATGAGAAAAACAACCCATGACCCCCCCTGTCCCCTTCCCACCCATTTCCCACCAAAGCTCCCATGATTGGCTTCATCAACAAAACCAGAACCAGCCCAGTCAGTGCTTTATAAAGCTTTATTGCAAGATGTGTTTACATAATGCTGTAGAGGTGAGCTTTTTAACTACTTATATCAAGAAATTTTGGACACAGGTCTGCGGTCAGTTTTCCATATTGACCGTGCATGGCACAGGAAAAAAAAAAAAAGTGTGATTGCATCTTTCCAGACAGTAAAGTGGGGAGAGTGGGGGGAGAAGAGGCAGATGAGGGGTGTGTTAAAAAGACACCCCCCCCCCGGATTACACTAAACGTGACAAAGCTTCTCAAGGATTGCTACAAACGGTAGGTGAGCTTTGTGTGTAATAAAATCTTAAAGAGTAATTCAAGCTCTTTATGAAATAAAACTGAGAAACAAGAATGCAGTTTCATGGACGATTAAACATAAACCAATTTCACCTAAAATGAGAAAACAACAAACAAAACCAAAAACTGAACCAAAAGGACCTGTAGATAATATCTCTGACCATGCATGGCTTGTTTTTTAAATTACAATTCACAGAATAACACTGGTGGAAAAGCCTATTTTACACTATGCTACACAGAACACGAAAAAAACATGAGTAGTGACATTTACACAATTTTACAGTATTTCTCCTTCATCTAAGAAACACGCCCTTTTCTACTTTACATTTTTTTTACAATTCCCAGCTCACAAAAAAAGGACTCTATACGTGCAAAGACAGTCTTTAAAAAGGAGAAATGCACCCAATGCTACAAATCAACCTTTTCTTTCACAGAAGCCTCTGTATTACATAGTGATTAAACGAAATATATCTCTATCTGCCACTCAATGTGAAATGGACTAATTAGAAATAATTTTAATTTTTTTTTGTGTGTAAACATAAAACCATACAACATCTCTGAAGCTCCTTGCGTTTCTTGCTATGTAACTATTACACTGCTCGCCAAAAATCCTCTTGGGATCGCATCCGAAATGCCAATTGAGCCAGTTGCTGCCCCAGTCGAAAACAAGGAAGGTAGGCCTTAATGTTGTTCAAGTGTTTGCAAATCAGTTTCAACAGTTGCCTATAACCAAATGTTTCCTCTTTCAAAAATGCTTCAGTTTATTTTCTTTCAGAGCCTGTAAGTACAGGGCGGTTTTCCCTGCGGAGAAACATCAACACTCGCAGCCCTTACAGCTTAGCAAAGTTTCTTGCATCCCGACGCTGGAAACACGGAGCCATCATCTGGACATGGCACGGCGTCAGGCTCTCTGCCTACGCACGCCTACAACCCGCCTCGAAGAGAACAAGTGAAGTGAGCGTACAGGAGTGAAAAAGAGAGAGGAATACGCTCGTGCTTCTGTCTGACACCACGTCCCTGTACATCCTTTAGATAAAGGCAGGCAGCGCGTACGCCTGCATACAAGTTGCAGCGGGAGGATAAAGCATGTGAAACTGGTAGGCTGCCACCTTGTCCCCATTTCGTCTCAGTGAAATCAAAGCACTGTAAAAACAATAACCACACAGCATACGCACACCAGAATCCAGACTACTACCATCGGCCAAACGGTTTCTAAAGCATTCGGATAGATGCTTGCTGTTGTTACACTACCTGGGACGCTGTTGTAGAGCGGATGCCTGACGAAAGGAACCATTTACTGCACCTACAGTAGCACCATGCCCCTTAGGTTTGCAGTAGCTGTTGCAGTCCTCACTTGTGACTTTTCAAGGGTTTTTAGCATTTGGCAGGGTACGTGTAGAGCACAGCACACCGGAGATTTAAGGTGCTGTCCTGCCACGTTATCTAGTACCTTGAGAGGGAACAGAGCACCTTGCAGCAGGCCCTTGCTGTTCAGTCATATCAAGACTCTGACTCCAAATTTCTGTTAAATTGGGGCACGAACTCTCATCTAGACGTTCACATGTGACTTTCTATTAAGCTAAAGCCAAAGCCTTGTCTATCTACAAATCTGATGCCTTATTTTGCTGACAGAGTCAATCACTACAGAGATTTACAATAAAATGGGGTCAAAAGAGAAAAATAGATGTATTTTGAAATCTGCTTTTGATGCTGTTTCCAGTATTTATCGGGACAAGGAAGACCGTCATTAAGACCCATTTTTATGTTGATTTTGGATTATGGGCAGAGATCTATCAAACAGAAGGGTCACATGTAGCAGCCAAGGGACTATAAAACATCTGGAATCCACGAGCCCGGTGCCTGGCCTTACTGAAAGGTGAAGAGTGATGAATTTAATTTTTGTGAAGGATCTTTCACTCTCGATTGTGGCACACAGCATTCCCTGGGGTGTTTCTTCACCGCAGCCACATAACTGCTACTGAAAGTTATCCCTCTGTTGTGAGGGAATACGAAGTATTTGTATGCAGTCTGCTCTTAAACACCAGGGGAGATGAAAGGAAATTAGGATAGCCTCCCTTTGGCGGCCATTTCATACGCTAAAGTTTACCTCAGCATCCAAATCAGGAAGGCATTATGGTGGTAGATGGCCAGACAAGTTATTGGCAGCAGATGGGTGCTGAAACGAACACCAGCAGCAACTCTGAGAGCCGGCCGGAGATAGAAAACTCTGGGCACTACACTTGCAGCTGACTGCTACTATGAGAAAGAGAAGAGAGGTAGTATTATGGCTGCAAGTGCTTACAAACAGCCTTCGCGGATCTCTAAGTGAGAAACGGGAACACGTGCTACTGCATCGTGTTTCCAAGACCTTTGTGCTTGTCACAGAACAATCCATAACCAACACGCATTTTAGAACAACTGTTACGTCCTTACGGTGGGCTCTTTTGATGATGGCGGGGCAGGCAGCAACTCAAAACCTGAAGGTTACAACCTGATTAGACAGACAAAAGCACACAAATATAACCAATTCCTCCATTTCATCTAGAATCCACTAGTCAGATGAAGGGGAACGAATGTTATTCCCACAGTCAGGACATGCTAGCAGACTCCGGAGGAAATACTGCCACCTTACAGTTTAGCACATTGGGCCGCTTGCCATTTTTATCGTGAACTGAAATGGAAATCGTTTCTGTAGCTATTGCATTGTTACTGTGCTTGATGATCTTGTTGCAATAAACACTGAGGACCGTAGAATTAATCTTACCATATGCTACTGCATAACAAGACCAAGTGATCCTTCAGAAAAAGTGGTATCGGTTTTACGGATAGAGAGTAGGAACTTAGGCAAAAACACAGAGGAACAAACATAATGGAAAAACGGACAAGGAAGAATGTGATTCACATGTAAGACACTTGCATCCAGAGAATCTGAAAGAGACCAGCTTTTTTCCCTGAACTTATTCTAATCGCACTCCCTGTATTTAATTTTCTCCTTGATAAGGAGTATATGAAGTTTTGCACACTTTTTGCACAATTCCTGGACAATACCTGTGCCCGACTACTACCAATTCATCAGCTACGTTATGTTTCAGACACAGATGCTGTACTGTGTCTGATCAAAACACAGACTTGTTTCCTGTTAGCAAGGGGTCACCAACAGCCACCTACTTCGCACATTCAGCATATTTTAATTAAAATATTGAGGTTTAAAAACTTGTTTCATCTTCTCCCTCCAACCAAATATAGGATCTCCGTCAACACAAACGCATTTTGTTACATTTTGGCTTCTTTTATCACTTAACCAGTATAACGGTTAAACATAACCGCTACATTCAGGGTGTCTTCCTCTTGTTTCAGACCTCCAAGACCTCCACAAACCCCCCATTACCTTCATTTCTCTGTTCTAAGCATCCTTAAGAGAGATTTAAAAAGTCCATAATGGTGAGCAGCACATAAACGTCCACTTTAAAATCCAGATGCTCGTCGCTCTTGCTTATTTTACAGTGAGATTAATTATATGCCACTTCTTTCTGTTTCCTAACCAGCTTCCTCCTTTTCACAGCTCTCAAATACACAACACATTTTATTAATTACACAACTACTGCTTTCTGCCTACTTGTACAACTGACTGTTTAACAAGCTGAGGGGAAAACCAGATCAAACTCTCTGCCATCCTTAAGAACATTTGCTCATTAGTGACTTTTTACCCATGGACTTTGACACGTGAAGATTCAAGGCAATGACAAATAACGAATGAAATGTTACAACCACGAGAGGGACAGCACAGGTAGGATGCTCCACCGCAGATCTCATTGCAGTGTTGTCAGCTACCTGGTTCTCTCATCACTTGGATGCTGTGCTCAGTGCGATGCGATAGATGACCGAGGTTTCAAAGGTGTATTGTGTTTGGTTCAACTATGCTGAAAAATCTTCAGTGATTATCCTGTCCTTAATGACAGCAGAGTAGAATAACTTGTTGACGTACCTGACCAAGCTTGGCTGCCAAGAGCAATGTAGCTACGGCATTAGGAGCCCAGCATAGACTATTAATGAATTCTACTTTTCAAGTGTGTTTTGCAGCCCAAATTGAACCTAGTTAACTAGCTACCCTACTTACCTAGTTGCCCAGTTAACTAGCCTGAAGGAAGCCTCAGTTGCTACTGCTGTGCACACACACCCTTAATCTTAGAAGCTAAGGCAATAAAAGAGATAATCTTGTGCACCCTTGAGGATCAATTGGTCATATACGGACTTTGGCTGAAAGTGTTCCCTTTTACATTATTTTGATTTGCAGTTCTTTTCAAAATGCTTCAGCACTGGCTAGGGTGACTGTGTTCAATTCATCTTCACTGCTGTATATGTCCTCCACTTAAAGGCAGATGAGTTGACTAAAGGTTCTTCAAACAGACATGCTGAGGGCAGTTATAAAAGTCAGTTATAAAACAGCGAGATAAGGGCAAACATATCGGAGTGTTCACTATGGTATCCTCTTCGCTTGCACCAAGGATAATCACAAAAAAAGAGTAAAGAACAGCAAAAACACAGCAGGCTTTTAGCAGGGCCATTTCATATTCAGATCCATTAATTTGAAATAAAATCACCACCACGTTACCTTGCAGCAGAGAAAAGCAACATGAAGGGCACAGGCAAGTGAACAAAATTTCTTGATCTTAGCATCTGAATGCATTTATCGAGTATGTAAAATTGTTGGCATAGATCTCTCTGAATTTGTACAAATGCACACTACAGCCATAGCTCGACAAGAGTGTCCTCTCCTCTATGTGCATGCTGCTATGTACAGTATGAGTGTGTACTAAAACACATGAATTCAGGATCCTAAGCTTTCCACTTGTATTGTAGGCCATCTCCTGCCCCACAGGGTGAATCCCATTGAATAACACTGAGTTCCTACAAAGAGACATTCTTTTCCTCTTGCCCAGGTGGAATGGTAAGGCCTCAGAGGGAAAATCATGGTCCAGCTAGCTTCAGCAGGAGCATGATTTCACACCACGAATGTATGTGACTAGATACATGCACACATGTCCACACATTCATTCTGTACATATACAAAGGTACACGTACATTTTTACATTCTTTGGTGGCAAAATAATAAAAAAACCCAAAGAAACCACAGGGTTGCACAGACTGTGCATCTTTGCTTAAATGCATCTGCTTCAGGAAAATTGGTGTTGCTGTAACAGGGGTTATTTTGCCTCTTTAAGGACTGTTCCTTGCGTTGACAAAATGCCATACATTTACAACGACTAAAACAGGGCACAAGGAAAGCCATCGCAAATACAGCTCACGTGACAGGTAACTCAGAGAGAGCCCCCTCCTACCCATGTCAACGCACCACGAGAGAAGAAGCCATATGCTTTCACCTACAAGCACTCAAACGCTTCCTCAGTTACTGTCCAGATGTCGTGCTGACCTGCGGCACACCCTTCTTCTGCCCTGGATGTGGGGTTTCACTTTTTGTTGCTTATTAAAATTGAACTAACAGAGGATGGGATGTTGGGAGCGGCAGAGGAGGCTGGCAGGGCAATGCTACACCGAAGGGTTGTTAGCCTGTGTGCTTCAGGTGAACAGCTCCTCTTGTTGCCACCTCTGGGACATCAAACCTGCATCTCAGAGGTGCTGATGAGGCCCAGTGCTTTGGCTTCTTCTGGTGTCAGTCCGCTCTTTAGTGTCCTTCTCACTGGATGGTCATAAATTTCAAAAGCAGGCCAAAAAAAAAAAAAGAAAAGAAAAATGCAAACAATTAGAAGCGATAATTACACAAGACTTCAAGCTGAAAAAACCCCGTGCATCATGCAAGCTGAGTCAAATCAAAAGTTGCTATGTACTCATGGCCTCATGTTCAGAAATACTCAGCAATGCCCTATGCCAAATCCATGGGAACCTCAAGTACCTAGCAACTCCAAACAGTCAGGCAAGAAGACATTTGCCATTGATAGTTAGCCTTTCAAGGAGAAATACCACTGCATTTTAAGATTTTTTTTTTTTCCTCTGAAATTGTATCAGTTGATTTTCAGTCCATAGAAAGTAATCATCTGCCCTATTATTTTATAGTTTCATAAAGATTTTTTAAAAGAGTTTTTAGATCTTTATAGGCCTCAATTGAATTTATCACTATTAAATCCTATGTGACCCTTTAGAAAGTAAGAAAAAAAAACAAACCAAAAAGTTGAAAGATTAAAACCGACTATTTTATAGTAAATTAAAATCATTAAAACTATTGTCTTCATACATGCTCCCCTTTCTTCTGTAATGTTCTCTCGTAGCAGCTCCATTTGCATCATCTTTTCCATCAGTAGTCTGCAGCATTGTAGTCAAATTTAAATGATAAATCTAGGCCAAAATCTTGTTTCTTAATTTTCTATGAAGTGTTCTGAACACTAGCCCTGACACAAAGCTTTTAAAATTTGTGATTGCCTTTTTTGCTCTGAAACAAGTGACTTCACGACTGCACACACTGAGTGTTAACGTCCTCCTAGTTTTTCTGGTGCCATAATTTTGAGGTGAAAGGGCTTTAGTTCAGGACACAAATGGGGTGTTCACTCCACACTTCAATGTTCCTCAAGTACAAAACACGCATTCAGAAGCTTAAGCTGCATGCAAAGCATAAACAATGACTTTATCTTGAACAAAATACACTTGGAGCCCCAAAATAATGATGTCTAGAGGAAACTCTTAGAGGAACCAATTACAGACAGAGGTTAAGGATTCTTGCATCGCTATTACCTAGAACAATTAATACCTCTAACCTGAGATATTCAGTCCATGTAACTGAAACTGGGTGGTCACACTCAGCTGTCTAGCAGGAGTGAGAGAAGGGAATGGATCGGTATAGAAAACACGAGGATAAGAGAAAGGGACAATACTGCCTAGGTGAACATTCGACACCATGCAGGTAGGACAAATGTGATCCATGTTCGATAGTCAAACCGCTTTCATCAGCTACTGAGGTTAATCAAACGAGTGGGGAGTGCCACGTGTGTAACTGTTCCTCCATTATCAAACCTTGACTTGAAAGATTTTCTTCAAGGCCCTGTCCTTTCTGCTACAGTATTTGCATACTTATCAAACACCACTAGGAGACTGCACTGCAGCCTTATCTGATATCCACTTTTTCCTACAGTACTGATGAGGAACATGTTCCGAGTTTAGCAATGCTTAGCTTAAAGTGGTACAAGGATAAATGCAACTCATAAAGCTAAGACTAAAGTACTACCAGAAGAGCGATACACTTCAAAAAATGCTCCGGTCTCCATGCTGCAGAATACCCAACGTGGACTTTTGAGTCAGTCCTCATCACGGGCACCCTTCTATACTTTTCAAATTTGAAATCCAAATGTCTATGGTGACAAATGTTAATTTCTAGACGTGAGCTATGAAATACCTTAGGGTCTTAAGGTCTCAGCGAGTCACTCAATGCTTATTTCTGTATCAAAATGAAATATATGAGGAGTGAAAGAACAAATGCAAGAAAGCTGCAGCACGAAATTGCTGTCTCATTAAAAGCAAAGATTTCCCCGTGCAGTTCACCTGCTTACCTGCTTGTGCTGCCTCTCCCCTGAACATGTCTTTTTCTGTAGCGTCTATAGCATGCAGCCCAACGCAGACCATGGCTAGCCCGGCCACCCAACAGTACAGTCATGTTAACATAGACTAATAGAATTTATTTTCAGAAGAGCTTATCAGAGACCAGCCAAATGTCTCTGTCACTAGACTCAAAGTGGGATTGGACATTGCCCCCTAAGAGAGTATTTGTCCTCTGTGGACAGGAATTATCTATAGCAGCTGTACTGCTGAACCAGGGAAACTGTCCACCATCAGGCAAAAGATAGGTGTACAGAACACCGAACGTTCACAGGATGGCTGTCTAGACAACATTATATCTTCCCACTGAAGTGGGAAAAGTGAAAAGTGAACTAGGAAACTGCAGAGCAAATTTCCACATTTTAGACACTTTTGCAGAAGTGTCAAACTAAATATATTCATGACTGCTCTCACACATATCCCCAGCTCTCTCAGACCACGCTCACATTTGCGAACCGAGCACAATAACCACTCTGAACCAAAGCTATTTTTCTTGCCCGATGGTCAGACAGGAAAAGCGAGGGAACAAGCAATTGTTATTCCTGTTTGTAAACATTTAATAGGAACTGAGGTGCTCTGCTAGAATAAGCAAAATTTCGGTCCTATTTGTGACAACGTAAATCTGGAATAACCTTCTTTAGGTCAGTAAAATTACTACTGCACAAATAATGAGCTGAGACTCTGACTAACAACTAAAAGGGAAACGTGTGCCTCTGTAACTTCCACCAAGCAGAATACAGTTGTTTAAATTCCTCCATCTGCCTGAGTTATGGGATTAGTAGTTTACTAGGAAAAGCCAAATGGATTCACAGTAACATATAGGTCTATTTGAAGAAAATTACAGGAGTTTATATTCAGAAGTCATAATCAGGAGTTAAAATGCCAGGGTAGAAACCATCTTCATGGAAAATCAAGGAAGAAAACTGAGGAGTCTTCTTTACATAAGCAAGATTTCTCTCTGAATCTCCAGATACCTATCAAACATACTAATGTCAGTCTGTGGACCTCGTGTATAACCCTCAGGTGACTGAAAAAGAGAAATACTGTATGCAGCACGTGACAAGGACAAGTGCCCTGTTCCGGGTTTGCTGTAAGGCTCACACCATGGAGGCCATCCCTGGGTTTGTACTTTTTGTGCCACTGCAAAACAAGTAGGATTGACAATACTCAATGAATTGCCAGGACATACGCAGCTGTAATTAAACAAAACAGTATCTTTGCATCCCTCAGATGATTGTTGTGACTTGTCTCTTCTCTCTTCTAAAACAGAGAAAGATAACTTGGGTTTAAGATATTCCAATGACCTAAGCTTTTACGGCCAGCAGTTAAGAGAAGAGAGCTCCAAACAATGTAGGTCTTTGGCAGCCCTAATGAGATTGTCAAGAAAACGGTTAATAAAAAGCAAAGACAGGAAGAATCTTTTCAGTGACAGAATGGTTTCCATAAACACTGACAGCTACTGACTTGTATAAACTAAACGTGTGGGGCCAAATACTGCAAAGTACTGTGACTACTGGCAAGATTAAAGCTCTCCACCATCAACAGGCAACCGGAAAGATAACAGCTGACAGAATCACGGTCCAGACGCAAATGAGTGAATTCTTGCCCTACAATGCAACAGGCCAGTCTGACACAGATGAATCCACTTGTAGTTTGAAGCATTTTGTACTTGGGGAGACAAAAGTGGCCTGATAAAAGGTCTCTTTATATGAAAATCATAACTAATATGTGCAAATTACTCACAGTACATTGCTTCATCTGAAGATACAGTGGATAGATGCGGCATCAGTAGTAACAAAAGAACAAGTTCCGGCCCCACTAGTCTCTGCCCTGGCTTGTGGACTATGGAGGCCTGTGGGTGATGAAGCCAGGAGAAAGTTGAGTTCTCTACAGGAGTAGGGACTACTCTGGGAGGTGGGTGAACCTTGTCTTGACATGCTGTTAAACAGATGTCCTCAGACATTTGTCTGTTTCCTCATAAAGTGCTCGGTAGGGTTCCTCTACCTTAGGAAAGGTCATGAACACATTCAGTCATCAAAATTCAATGCAGAGAGATATTTTCCTTTCATGTTTTATGGGCATTGCAAAATCGCATTTCTCAAACTAGATCTTCACTTTCCCCTCTTCACTGAACTCTGTCGTGTCTCTAACTGGACTAGACATAATATCTTGGCTTGTAAAACTCTTGGCCTGCTGCAGATCACGTTAAACTGCGTTATGGAATGTATTTTGGAGGCAGTGACAATAAAAATAAGACTTTCAAATGACCTTTTAAGTTCTTTAAGCAATTTTTAAAACATTTGCTAAAGAAACATAACATAGAGAGAAAATAACTTTTACTCTTGTCACAAGCAAGGCCTGCTGAGATCCCATAACCAAGAAACTAAATGTTGTTTTTCTGAGGTCAGAGGGCATGATATTCTTTGTTAATCAGGAAATCTAGAATTTTATTTGATATCTTGGCAGAATGCAGTGTGCTTATAATGAACTCAATGAATTTGACTCTGCCTCTTGGGTCAAAATCTACACAGATACATAGCCCTTATGGTACACTGGGAATGTTTTAAAAAAGAGTAATTCCCTAAGTGTAGCTTTGTCAGAGAACATAATTACTTAGGAGTTGTTTTTTCAAAGAGTAGATAGCATTCCTGATTTCCTCTCCTCCTACTAGGCATTTTTTTTTTTTTTAAGACACTATGAACAGTAAAGATCGGTCTGGCTGGCGCCATTTATTCTTGCATTTGCAATGGCTTTTGGCACGTGTGTCTACACTTGTACGGACTAGTCATTTGAAATGCAGAATATTCTCTGCATAGATAGGACCATTTTCCTGCTTGAGAAGTCACAGAATTAGTGTCATTCATGTTACAAAAGGATGTAGCAGCCACAGAACTTTCTTTTGGGTCCATCTGCAAAGTAATGCAGCTGCTAGTCACTGATTTCAAATAAAGAGAATTCCAGGTGGCTGTAAATTACACAGCGAGGACAGCAGGAAGTGCAAATTATGAGACAATACAGGCCAGCTCCATCATCTCATTTAATTTTATGTATCTTACTTTTATTTTCTGTTACTTATCCACACCCAGCTTGCATACCCAGTCTATTTTCTCATGTATTTACCTTTAACATAATCTCTTGAACTTTACTTGAATGAGTCCAGCAATGGCAATTTGCGACTCAAAAGTTCAATCCCGACAGTCTTGCTCATATTCTTTTATTTTAATCCTGCACTTGTGCATTTTTAAGTCACTACCTGTACAAGTTATACTCATGTTTAATTATGCATGTATCATTGCTTAACATGACTAGGCCTAAATGCTTAATAAAAATACTAAAACATTATATGCAGAGATTTTCTTACAGGGATTTGTAGGTAAATTTTTGGATTTTATCACGCACTTCTCTGAAAAAGTACAGCCAACTGAAATGTGGTCTTTGTCTGGGTTAGCCACATAGAAAGCTCCAGGAAACAACGTATTATTATGTATTATTATTGCCCTGCAGCTTTACTTTGAGTCCTGTCAGCACTTCACAGATGGCACAAGTCTCTCCTAACAAGAAATTCTGTAGTTCACAATCATCTCCTGGTGTAACTTACGGTGGCTGCGACACAAAGAGAAGCCTAGCAGTGGAAAAGGACAAAGTGGCATTTTGTAAGGAAAGCTTAACTTGTGTTTCATCTCCACCTGGCTTACATTATAGGGAACAAAAAGTAACAACGCTTTACAGAACCTGGGCTGCATGAAGAACATACTGGGTTTAAAGTAATATTTAACATGCAGTTGAAACTGTTAAAGTTTCCAACTTTATGTATTTCACAGATCATCATTTACAAAGTCCCAACGGTAAGGCAGAAAATGAGATTTAACTCCTTCCTTGAAAGCTTTCTGTGACAAAAATCCCTTAATTTTTTGGACTTCTGAGAATGCCACTGTAAAAACTTACTACTAAAAGTAATCCTGCTGCCATCTCTTTTATCATTTCTCCTACTTAACTTCACCAGTCAAAAGTGATTCCACTATTAATAGGTAAAGCATCAAGAGCACACATCTCACCAACAACTGAGTCTGCAATATAAGCACTATATACTATTTTCAAGACCAGAATACACATTAACAGGACAAAAAAAAAAAAAAAAAAAAAAAAAAAAAAAAACCCCCCCCCCCCCCAA
>VZSC01009915.1:275909-370260 GCA_013398225.1 Steatornis caripensis | reverse complement strand
AAAAAAAAAAAAAAAAAAAAAAAAAAGAGATAGGAGATGGGCTCCAGAAGGTAAGCTATCTAACAGAAGTGTTTCGGGCATGCAGCCTTTACGTTCCATTTGAAACTTTAAAATGACCCGCTAAGGGGATGGCTCAGGCTCATGAACACGGAGCTGTCTGCTGGAGAGTGACTCGGCAGAGGAGCGTGACCGTGTTTGACCACCTGGGCATTGTGGAACACAAATTGACTATCCCCATTAGGAATCTGTGCTGGGAAATAAAACAGTAAAAGGCATCATCTCTACAAGTTCATCAGATTAAAATAACTATGACGGAAACAATCTTGTAATTATGCTAATCAGGTGGCGTTATTCTGCCTAGAGAAAGCCATAGATATATGCACATACACACATATTTTACACAGTGCTGGGGCAAGATAAAGTCAAGACAGCTCTGTGCAAAACATTTTTGTACATCTTCTAGGAGAGATGTCCCTCCAAACACATTTGATGCTCGCATCCAAGCGTAGTCAAATTCCTGCCTTCACAGCTCCTTGTGCTGAAGTCCTCCGTGGCAGCAGAGGGCTCTCTTTAGCAGCTGCGGTACAGCGATGCTCTTTTGGAAAGCCGCCCAGGAGATGGCTTTCATTACGGCACTTCTTTTGTAAGGCAACTTGAAAAGCCTGCCTGTCTTTTCGTGTTCTCACATGAAGCGCTTTCTACAACAACTCTGTGGTCTTGTCAGCCAGTGACTCACTGTTGCCTATTTCTTACTCAGATGCTGAAACTAATCATCATCTTTCAGGAAGGAAGGATGATGTAAACAAGGAGTAAATTACTGGCAGGAGATAACCTTGAAAGCCACTTTAATACGGAAAGAAACCAAACAAAATACATAACTTATCAGCTTAAGGCTGACAGTGTGCAACTCAACCGTGCATATTTTTTTAATACTTAAAACTTACGTATCCCACGTTTGGGAATGAATCCTGTGACAAGGATTCAAAAGTCCCGAAATACACCTTTAAAATATGCCAACTAAAATGAAAGCAGAAGGTAACGTAGATGAATTCACTGATGCAGTGAATGGCAAACTGTCAAAAGTGAAAACAACCATTTGTGTCTGTCCTGGTTTGGGCCAGGACAGAACCAATTTTCTTTTAGTAACTTTGCTTTTTAGTTAGGGTGACGTATTCGTCATTGGTGGGGGGGGGCAGCTCGATATCGGTTTTGTACATATTTGTATATATTTCATTATTATTTTTCCTATTATGATTATCACATGATTATCATAGTTAGATTAAAGCTGTTTTAACTTTTCCAAGCCATAAGTTGCTTTCCCTTTTCTCTTCCCCCCCCTCCTTTGGGGAGGGAGGGGGTTAACAAAGAGCATCTGTCATTCGTTTAATAGCCAGCCCAGCTTTAAACCGTGACAGTATCTCTTGTAAGATGCAAACAAATGAAGTAAAACTATTTTTCTGTACGCTGTAGGATCCTGCGGGGACACAGGTTTTACCTGCCACCAGGATGCACTCTTTGCTAAAAGCAAAACCTGAGCAGTGGCTACCTCTTCCTCCACAGAGCAGCGCATCTGGGCGAGCATTTGATCCCATGAGGTGACAGCCACTCTAAAATCACTAGGAAGAACCCATCATAGCAGCAGCTTTCTCCTTTTACCTACATCTTGTCCTCTGCGCTCGGGTAATATAACATACACGAGCATGCGAATGTCTGTGTAGTGTTCAGCACATCTGCCTTCTCTGTGTGAACTGAAATAAATAGGGATAAAAGATAGGTATCTTTTGTAAACATCACATATTTAATTCTGACTTCCCAGATCAATGTAATGACTTCTCACCTTTATTTCAGCTGCCGTACTAAAACAATGCTGCTCAATTTTGAGCAAATACTGGATCTCACAGTATCTCTAACTACCGGTACTGGAATCCAATGCAAAGTTAAGGAATGTACTTAACGGCGCAAGCTGGGTTAATCTTATATCTGAGTTTCCTTATATAAAAAAAGATAAAGCTGTTTCAAGCAGAAAGTTTGAGGATAGGAGTCCCAAACCAAATAATTTGTATCAGAATAAAACTCATTATGGAAGCGACTCATAGATTCCTCTAAAACAGTGACTGGAAAGTGAATTTCTCTTTTACAAGCGATTTTTTTTTTTTTACTAGATTTTTAAACCAGGCTTTCAAGAAATCTTTTGTTTTGAAGGCTACATGATGTACAACTGTACAGAACGACAGCAATTTCACTTTCACAGTGCTAGGACCAGGCAGATGCTCTTGAACACAACTTGACATATGAAAGGCACAGTTCGAAACTGTTGGAGACTGCCAACAAAATACACAGGTACTATACATTTGAACAGTAAAAAAGCAGTCTACTGCTGTCTGTCAGTTATTTTAAAAGAAAGCTACAAAAGTAAGTGTAATACACATTGTAAAGCAGAAACTGAACACTTCTAAATAAATATGTACCTACTTGGAGATGGCATTAGTACCAACAATCACAATTACATATGTCACCAATTACAACTGACAAAACTGAAAATACGGAACCAGGTATTCAGCCTCACGTTTCAGATAAATACACTGATTTACAACTATTAAAACTCACGATGAGACCTATAGGTTACTCAACTAATCCTACCTCTCCTGTTTGTTGTCCAACAGCTGTTGATGGCGGCCTCTGGCACAGACGAGAGATGGGACTACACAGGCCTCACTCTGATCGGGTGCATCAATTTCTACATCTAACTGTGGTCAACTGCCCTTATTATTCATTCATTAGCTATTACCAATACTTCTTATTTATTGTTTGTAATTTTATTTATTGTAGGTCATTGAGTTTTGTTCTGTCGTTTTTGCAAAGATCTTGCCATCCTAAGGATGAAAGAATGTATTACTTCAAAGGCATCCAAAAGACACTAGCTATCTTGGCATCTAATCAAGACAGCTTTCCAGCTGCCAGAGTCTTAAGTGCTTTATCTCACGTTCTGTGTTCTTTCAGTAATTAAGATTTTTATTAACTGTGTATTGATCTTCTAAAGGCTCGGTACTTTGTGAGAGGACGAACAGACTTTTATAGTGAATACAATCAGTGATACATTTACTTTTTCTAAACGTAAAGAATTCTTGCTAAATGTGCACCACTAAGTAGATTACTCTGACCCCTCCTCTAACTCCTGATAGGAGCCAGTTACTCAAATCCTAAATAATCAGTTGCAAATTCTAAGTGAAGTTGCTTGCCTTTAAAGCATTTTATATAGACTTTCTTCTTGTAAGGTCTTTATTTTTTTAAAAGCGTAATTTCCATTAACTCCTGCTTTTAGTCAGGCTGTAAATACCAGAAGAACAGTCTCCCTCCTGGTATTTTGGCACTTCTGTATCTTTTCATAGCCAGAAAAAGTAAGTGGAGAGACACGAAAATGAAAAATAATGAAAAAACAAAGAAAAGAAGTTAACTGAAGCACCCCGTGAATGCCAAACAAAAATTACACACGTTTGGATTCAAAAAGTCTCCCATCTAGTATTTTGTTTGCTTGCAAACACGTTTATTCTAAAGCAGCGCTGCATGTGTTACTAAAACTTATTTAAAACTTGTCTTCACGCCTGGTCCTTTGGCAGAGTTCTTTCCCACGTCTTGGAACCTGATGACAGTGTGCTAACTCCTATTTCACTTTTACTGAAGGTGGAATTTAGTATGAAATACCTGACCTGGGATGTTCTGTAGTCAATTTTAATCCACCGGCCCAGAGTTTATTTGTCTAGGATTCAGGTAATCTCAACTCAATTCCCATGTCCTCCACAGCCCACTTGCACGAGTCTGACAAATTAACTGGGTGGTGCGTCAGATCCATTTCTGCATAACGACTGTAAGCATTTTTTACTCCCTGCAAGTCATTATGCAAATAAATCAATAAATCCTTGTGAGATGTTTTCATATCTCAAGGGTCAGTCAAATGGTATATTATTAGGCTAATGTGTGATTCCAAAGCCTAAAAAAAGAACAAGGCATTATCATGTCTCTCCTCTCTCTTTTTTAAACATCACAAATAATTTTGATCAAGTTGTCTCATTCTGATATTGGATTAAATTCTGATTCAGTCATTGTCTGCTCCAAACCCATTTCTCTAACTCAAATTTAAAGCAGATTTTCTATTTTAATAAAATCTAAGAGAAATAAGAGTGCACACACACAGAGATACTCTGAGATAAAACAACGTGGGAGTAAACAAGCCTCTCACTCTGCAGTGTCCTCATGCAGTGTCTCCAGCAGAATCCAATACAACCACCGCTGTGCTACTCACTGTCAAATACCAGTTCCACCTGGGCCCCACATTATGGTTTACCATTCAGGGTCAGCTGCAAACAGTGCTGTATAGTCAAGCCATCTTTTAAGAGCTATTTCTTTGGTGCAGTTATCCGAAATTATTTGTTGGCAAGACCGTGTTGGGATCCCCACTCTTTGACCACTGCCTTGACTTTAGGGAGCCTGGAGACCCATTTTCAAGCATGAAGGTTGCTAATTCTAACAATTCATAAAGAAGGCGGAAGATACTTGCAGGTTCAGCTTTTAGCCTTAAGGTAATTGCTAGCCGGGTGGTCTGGTTTTGCTACCTGGTGGCTTAATGAGCACCTGAACAAGGTAACGAATCCTTAGGACTTTCTCTTGGTCCTTTTTCAGAACCCTGCCACTGCCATTCACAGAGGTCAGAAATGAACTTCAACTATTGCTCTGCATATGCCAGAATTAGTGCAAATACCTTCCATATGCTTATTCGTGAATATTAAACTGGAGTATGATTTTTTGTGATGCTGACGTGTGGGAATGATGTCATTCTCCTGAGACAGATCCATTCAGTTCAATGAGACCAACACTCTCTAAAAGTCTAATCCTGAGAGAACTGATTTTATGTTAGGGGATGGATGTTTTAAATGAGCAGCCAGGACAATAAGGGTAACAGCATTATCTTCCTGTTTATCTATTATGGAGTTTTGGGGGGTTCTTTTAATCAAATGTGCTTAAGTAAAATTTTTATGCTATGGACAATACTGCTACTCTTTAAGTGTCTTCTGTTGCCTCAAAGCTGCTGTGGCTATTAGACCTATTTTTCTTCCTTCCCAATTTGAAGCAATTGGCACAGGCTGGTTCATCATGGTGTGAAACTCTCATTTAGTAACAAGATTTTCTAAGCAGCCATGTTCTTCTTTACGTAATTTATTCTCTTACCTCACTTCTTGTAATCTTCACAGCAAATTCTGCTTATCTACCTTATGTTAATTTTTTTAATTCAGCTCTCTGCATTAAATAACCTCCTTTCTTGACTGTTTTTTGAAATCTCAGCAGTATCGCAGACAGTTTCATTTCTATTTCCCAAAATCCACTGGTGCAATGCCTGTAATACTGTTCTGTAAGCTCCTAAAATTAACTGCAGCATTGTATTCATTGGAATTTGGACTATCAAATAGTGTGATTCTTAAAACTTCCTTACCCCAATTTTCCTTTGCACTCACTGTTTGTTATGGCATGATTTGTGAAGGTCATCCTAACCTCATGGGAGAGCCAGACAATCCTAATTACATTATTTTTTATTTCTTTCGTAAGCGGAACAGCTCCCCATAACGTTATAAAATCCTTTCTCACAGAAAGCTGTCCTCAGCCTTCAAGAACAGAAATAGTGCATTTTCAACCTACTTCGTATTTTATGCTTTTAAAGTACGCTGAACTGACATCTCTAGAGGCTGAGGTCTGATGTTTACACACACAATAAGGACATCAGAGAGAAAAAAACAGCAGAAGCTTCCCACGGCAACTTGCCTTGAAGCTGTCTTCGAATGATCACCTCTAGAGGGGATAGAGCATTTCAGTTTCTGTGGCTTATTAAATCCTGTGTCTTTCTGATGAGGCTTCTAATGAATGAATACAACTGTAATGTTGTTTGCTCATATATAACACCACTCCAATATGTCTGGTAGGCAGGTCACTGAATACTCGTCATGAGGCAACGACTTCCAGTTGGTTACTGTACTTCTAAATGTCAAATTTTATCTTTTAAACCCTCCACTGTTTAAAGGTCTAGCACAGAATTACGTTCTCTCTCTGCAAATCATCACAGGAACCCAGTTGTTTTGCACTTACCAAGTACCTTAGCTTTCTGTAGCCCATTTCAGCTCCCACTGAACAAATGCCTTCCTACTGGGTCTCAGCTGACTTCAGTCATATCTGGATTTATCAGTGACCCTTCGTATCTTTAACCAACAGATACAGATGTTTCCATCTGTCTTTTGTTGGGTGACTCACTGCCTTACTCCTCCTCGCAATTTACAGTTCTGCTGATTACTCGGACAGTTCAAACTCTTGCATGCCATTAAGATCTAACTTCGCCCTCTGCATACAAGATACAGTCACGCTGCTCAATCATACAAAAGGTAAAACGGTTCAAACAAACATGTCAAAATGTCTCATTTTTCCATTACAACTATTTCTTGAATTTAACTTAACTTTTTCCATATTCCTGTTTCTGTTTTCCCCTAGTTATAAATTCCTTGAGTGTCACTTGCTTTTTACTTCATATTTTTCTGTCTCTTTTTTATGGCAAAAAACTCCCTCGCCCAGGAGAACCTTCTACCTGAGCCACAGGAAATGTTTACAGTGCAATTGCATATAAACCTTGTGGGTTTCTGATTTTGCTAAAACCACGTTATCTCAGCTCAGGTTCACTAAAATCTTTCCTGAGTGCTAAGTAAGCCTGACAAGATGTCCAGTTCTGCACTGAAAGCAATGAGACATATGCAACATGATGCACAGTGAAAATAATTCCTTTCAACTGAGTTTCGCTTTGATGTCCATGAATAGACTGAATGCCAAGCTCATGGCAAAAGCCAAAGGATGTACTCGGGAGCCTGAAGATTGAATGTGGTGAATCAAATCCATCAGATAATAGAGTCTCTCTGCTTTACAGACAATAAATACCATAGCGTCTGCTAATCCAAATCATTGAAGTATGCCTAAAATTCTACTTTCTAATATGTTTATGGATGATCTGTGTTATATTTCTACCTGGAAGATCTTCTGCTCGTTTCACTCACGTGATTCATTGACAAGGGCTGGCCTCTGCTCATTTCCTGGAGGTGCCATATTATCACTCCAGCTGAGTGTATTTTAGAGCTAGACTACTTCACCAGGTATAGTCACTATCTATCTGAGTGAAACAGTTCAGTTAAGATATTCTTCTTTCACACTTCCTTTCAGCGCGTGTCAGCTGAAAGGGACGCTAAACTGCTGAACTTTGTTTGTTTTGAAACTGCCTTTTAATCCATTTAAGAGTTTCATCCAAATCTTGAAGAACAAACAAAGAAAAGAGCTGGATTCTACCATGATTAATTACAATGGAAATCAGTCCCAGCCTAAACATTTACTGAATGCTTAATCCCTGTTAATGTTTTTACTGAATGTAAAACCAGCTCCCTGGAAAAATACATAGTATTTTTATTATCATCATCCTGGTTTGTTTTGTTTTTTTCTTCCTCTGCAGTAAGTGCTTCCTTGGCAAAAAGGTACTTGGTAAAAGCAGGTGTGTGTTTTGGTGTGTGTACATGAAGGCAGTGTCGCTAACAGAGGAAATATTTTAGCATAGGATAAACCATGGAAATAGGCAAACATACAGGAGGTTTATTTGATATGCACAAGCCAACTAGGGCAGTCAGCACGTGCAGAACACCAGAACCATGTGGGAAAGTGGGTAGCAGCAGCAGGTGATGCCACATAGAGGTACAGCACAGTGTATGACGGAAAATAAGACAGACAATCCAGTGTCAGCTCATTTTCTTTGCTTGGAGTGTGGCTTATCTAACCAGAGTGTCCACTTTGCTTTTGCTCTTGCCACATGCAGAAGTTCCTTTCTTAGCATGTTGGGGAAAGTGAATATGCTTTCAGCACGCGCTAGTTTAAAGCAATCACTGCTTATACCAAATGTTTTTGATCACTCACTGTGTTAGAACAATTCCACAAAAAAGAAAATCTGTGTGATTTTTCACTCACTGTTGTTGTCTCCTCTTTGTCCTAACTTCCCAGAAATGCTAAAAAGATGGATGGAAAGGTAGTCAAAAAGCCACATATGGTGAATGACATTAAACACTAAAATCTTATGTTCTTTGGGTACTTATCCTTCTCGTAATAATCACAGCAAGTCTCTGCTCATATGGAAAAAAAAAAAAAACAAAACACAAAGATCATCACCTCTTAAACATTGTATTTACCAAAGCGTGAAATCAAATTGTTCAAACTCAGGTGCTGCAGCTCAGCCCTGTGGCCACACTACACCGTTGAAAGACCACCTTATAAATGTGCTACCTTTTCTTCCCAGTGGAAGTTAAGCTCCTCTATAATCACTTTGCAGCCAAGCAGCAGCAGACAATTTTGTTTTCAGGGCTGCAGAGGGATAGCACACAGCACGAGAGAGAAAGATTTTAAAAGGTGAAATATCTCAACATACATTTTGCTTTATGAATAAATTCAGCTACAGATACAACTATTACTCTTTATGCCACTTCACAGTACCTTATAGCTTTTTAAGCAGTCTCCATTTGAGGTCCTGATCGGGCTTCTCTAGTTATGAAAAAGTACTGTCATCAGCTCTAAAGCACCATAAACCATTCGTCTCTTACTGCTAGGGACATTTCAAGTTCTGTAGAAGACAAAGTCACCCACTGCGTACAAAGTTGCTTAAACAACAGTAAGAGGGATATACGCCAATCATAAATATACACTCAAGCCACTATGAACTACCAATGCACGTCTGCCTCCCAGAGGCCTGGTTCCTACACTGATATACCTAGATATTTGCACATTTGCTTATTTTGAGAAATTGAATAGCCATATACTCACATGACTTCCTATTTGCTCGTGACCGCTTCCTCTCTCTAGGCACCGCTCGCTGGCTTGGCACTTGGGTGGCGGACTTTACAATGCGATCCATGATCTCGTCTGCTGCGTCATCCGTTGCGTTAGGTGAATCGTCGTTGCCAGCATTCCATGAACCAACACGGCCTGGAAAAGCCCAGCAAATGAGTTGAGGGAAAAGAAGACAGGAAGTTTCTTGCATCACTTTGGTTTTGCAGTTGGGTGTTTTGGGGAATTACAGCAGGCAGCTCAGTCATCGCTACTTCAAACTGGCCAAAGAAGACAACTTTGCCTAATGGAGAATATATCTAAATAATACCCTGGTCTCTCTGCTGTATCAGCAGAGAACCGAGAGCTCAAATGCAATTATAGTGTTCTATTCCCTTCAGCCTCAGAGTCTTATTCTTGACCATACAACTGGCAAATGTCTGCTAGAAACTGTCTGTAAGCCAAGGATTGCTAGTGTTGTGTGACCGTATTTCCCTCTGCCACTACCACAGAGAGACTCGAATGACATGGCACATGTTAGAGATTGATGCAGATCAACACGACAGGTCGTTTGTACCAAAAGAGAGCAAGAATCAGTTTCTTAGCATCTGTATCACAGCCTAGTGCAAAGATGACATGAAACGGGCAAAAAGCATGGTTTGACACATCTCGTTGTCCCTTTCACAACAAAGAATTCACCTTCTCA
Source organism: Steatornis caripensis (assembly GCA_013398225.1). Lineage (NCBI taxonomy): Eukaryota > Metazoa > Chordata > Aves > Caprimulgiformes > Steatornithidae > Steatornis > Steatornis caripensis. The sequence continues at coordinate 360,671 of VZSC01009915.1, read as the reverse complement.
TCACAAAGCTGTATGTGTTCTGGCACAACTGTGTGTGCTCTGTTATGAGCAGAAAAGCAAGAGTCATTGGCAAGCTGAAAAGCTAAATAAGCAATTTTGGTTAAAACCACAAATAAACAAGTGAGCCATGTCTCTGAACCCAAGGCTCTGGCACTACAAGTGCTGTGTCAGACACATCTTTGGGTTCCTCCACTACACGCTACTGTTCCGTGTGCTTTTTTGTTTTTAAATAATTTGAAGGCTAGTATGCAGTGTGAACACTGACAGTGAGCTTTGCAAAAGCGTGGGTGTGGTAGAATTGCAAGCAGCTAAAAATTCACTGTCGAGGCCACTCTATATCCTGTCCCCGATGTCAATAAACAACAGCTTTGATTAGCACTTTGCTCTGCTGCTTGTCTCCTGGCTCTTGTCAAGAGCAGTTGCATTATGACAGTGCTCCTGACAAATTTCTGCCTGGCTCACCCGTCCTCTGCCTCTGCTGTTCTTCAGGGGAACATAAGCTGACTCTCATTATCAGGACACACTGCTCGTTAGCATTCAATGGATTACTTCAGCTACTCAGCTTGCTGGAGTGCAGCTTGAATTATTTAATCTTTGTACTTTAGCTAGTTGACTTGCTTCTTGAATTTGGGCTGTGAAACCTCTAAATAACACGGGATCGTGGTTTCAAGCCTTAAGAAAGTACACACACAGAGACTTAGTGGTGGATTCTCTGGATGTGCTATCAGTGATATAAAAAAAAAAATCAAGAAAGTGTGAGATATCCAGATGTGAGGGGGAAAAAAAAAACCAACCCAGAACAGAAAACCGAAGACTTGAATTTTGGTGCATCACCTTTACTCCAAAACTATCTTCCAGGTATCACGAGTGTGGGACGGGGTGAGGGAAAGATGAAAGAAAATAAACTGGTGAACCCAATGTCTGTAAAATGATTTAGCATAAAGAAAGTAGTTTAGTGGCTATTTAAATGAAGAGGCATACCAGTGAATCATGTCTTGGACAAAAAACAAGGCTATCTCATTGCCAAGAATGGTTGTACCAGTGAGCTCTCCTGTCAGAGTATCAGGTGTTGGAATCGGCAGATTGGGTCAGGTTTTCATTTTCTCCCTGTCAGCTTTCAGCAATCACCCGTGCTAACACTTGGAAACAGTAGAGCGCCGTGGAGCTCAGAGAAAGAGGTTATCTGTCAGGACAGCGAGGAGGTGCATGGCTGTCCACAGCAGCTTTTTATGCTCCTAGCCTCCGCTTAAACCTTTGCAGTTTAGCAGGGAGGTGGTTGAAAAATTCGTCATCTTTTTCCTACCCATTTTCCTCTCCTCAGTCATTCCCAAAATGCTGCAAGACCCTTTCACTTCAATTTGAATTGCTACTTTCTACTTGCTTCTATTGAAAATAAAAAGAAAACCACATCATCAATTCCCCAGATGCCCCATTTTGCTTTCATGATGAAAACAAGAATAAAAATTGGCATGCTAGTGGGCAGCCACGTTCACGGTGTGAGGAGAGGTGAGAATTCCTGCAGGCTTGGACTCCTAACGCCCCCAGACACTACTTTGGCTATGATACACGTGTTAAAACTTCAGGCAAATTCTTCTACATCCCTGTGCCTCAAATCACCACTTCCAGCATGGAAACACCACTGGGGTCTTCTCCTTCCCCTTCAACCCTTTCTGCCGTGAGTGCTATGCAAGGGGGCCATGACCCGTATTTGGGCCACCGTGTGGCTACTGTGCCACAAGAAACATGGCCAAAAGGAAACTGCTGGCACTCACCTCGGCTGGCCCGGCTTCGAGTGCGGACCCCGAGTGCTGTGGTGCTTTCGCCACCGACACAGGAGGTCTTCAGCACGGCCTTCATGTTCTCGTGCTCTGCAGCATCCTCGGCATACTGCAGCCCCTGGGGCTGGATTTGGCAGGGGGGTGAGCTGCTGGAGAATTTGCCGGACTGCGGGAGGAAAACGGATTTGTTGTTTTAACAGAAAACAGCATGGAGAATAGGCCAGAGTCTTGACTGCGAATCGCAAGCAGAAAAGTGTCCTCCCTGGCTTGGTTTGGAGTGCAGCTATTCCCAAAAGAGCCAGGCAATAGTTGCTCCTCACCCGAAGCATGCACCCTGAGCAGAAATAAACTGGAAACAGGGTGACAGCAGGGACCAGACACAATCAGAAGAAAACCAGATGCATTAGCTCAAGCTTTCATCATTTTGACCTTCTGAAAGTATAAGGTACAAAGCAAAGACTTGCTTTTAAACCTTTGACCAAGGCTGGGCCCAACCTGGGGTCAGGTACGACACTGAGGGGGACAGCATGAGACCTTACACAAATAAGAAATTGCCTTTTTTCTGTACAATCGCCTTTCAGCAAGAATGCTAAACAGGGAGAGCGGTCTAGGAAGAGACACTTTTCCCTCTTGCCTTTCTGCATTGCTGCACAGAAAACTTTCAAACTGCTCTCAAACACAAATACCTACAAGTAACCTTAAAGCACATTACCAGCAACGCTGAAAAAATCCCCGGTCCCAAAACACCCGGCCAAATTATTTCACAGCCAAAACACAAAACCTGCAGTCAGCAGTTAGAAGAACAAACAAAACCTTACAAGAGATTTAGGAATCTGCCCTCTGCTTCCTCAGCTCCCCCGTGATTTCCCTGTCACCACGACTACGTGAGCAACAGTGGCTATGTTAGCTGGGCACACATAGCACGTGGATGCAGCAGCTCCACCGGTTACTGAAACCAGCCATCCAGAAACAGATGAAAGCAGTAGAAATGCATACTTTCTATGGAGAAGAAGAGCTTGCATCTCTGGGCTGCTCTCCCTTCCCATCACAAAGGGCTGTGATGTTGGTATTCCCTCCACTGCTCTCATCTACAGAAAGGCTGAAGCACATTTAGAATACAGTCCTGGCTGCAGAAATACCGTCTCTGTCAACAGCAAATAGGCACCGACAGATAATAACACCCCTCGGTGTTCTCAGTTGTATCATTCCAGCATCAGAAACTGAAATGTTTCCTTTTCCTTTTAATCTTTCTTACTCTGACCAATTCAGCACAGATGAAAGGAGGTATGCTGCATTCTCTTCTTCCTTTGCATAATAAACAACATTAATTATTCACTTGATGGTATCGAGCCAGTCAGTTAAAGGGATGCAAACCTGCAGAGCCTTTCCGTCAGAGAATGGTAAATTGGAAGAAAAGACTGGGCCCTACTTTCAGAGCTTTGATGGAGTCCCCGGGGCTGTCAGGACTGCAAATTGAAAATATTTAATCTGGAAATCAATGACATGATGATTCTCTTTTAACATAATGATTTTTCGGGGTAGGATAGCAAATTAACTGAATAGCAAAGTAATCCCTACAAGGCACTGAGCTAAATATACCAGTGCGAGATTTATTTTTGATAGCGAGAAGTTTTTTTTTTCTTGTTAAAATATTAGCTTGCAACATTTCAATGTGGAAAGTTTGCAAGTGCTGAAGTTTCACATGTGAAATTAAAAGACTGAAGAACATTATGGAGAAACTTCTGTGAAAGTGCATGCCATTTTTGCATTAAGAATCCTCTTACACACAATGGGTTATAAAGCTAATCAATACCACCTCAAAAAGACCCAAAGGATAAAGTCTTCACATAACTGTTAGTAACTATTCACACAAGTTAGTTAAATGTTGGCATAAATGGGCTAATTCACGTGATTTTCTTTCTGCACCCCAAGCTATACAGCACAAATCATCACTGGCGCAGAAGCTCTATAGCCAGAAGTTTTATTTCACTTTCTTAATATTCAGATGTTGCCATAGAGTAATGGCCAAACCCCAGCCTCTTGAGCAAATGACTGCCATTATGAAACAATGAGCATTAATCCACATTTATGTTCAGCAAATTCATGCAAGCTCTAATGCTGAACAAAAAATGCATTGCACAATAGATGCTACTCAAATCAATAAATTGTTTTATTATGAATATAGCTAGCACATTATAGTTCTCAAATTATTTATTCAATCCTTTATGCATTTTCAACATCATCTTCAGGAGCACTTTATGATAAATACATGAACTACTCCATGGCTCACCTCTACAGTGACTCAAGAATCTTTTTCACAATTCATACAGCAAGGAGAACCATTAGAATTTGCTTTGCATCCCTATATCCTGATGTTTTTGAACACTACAAAATAATACCACATGGACTTACACAGCTTAAAAATGACTATAAATTATCATGGTAGTCTGTAGCCCAAGGTAACTGATGATCGCCATAACATTCAGATCATGGATGTTTTGGGTAGTGGGGATACTTTGCAGTTTAGTAAACAGACATTAAGGAAAAGAAATGAGGAAACTTAAAATCATTAGGGCCTCAGATCAGGATATTCTTATTTGAGAGAGCAGGTATGTGTATGGTTAAAGCTGACTCTAAAAATGCATTCTTATGATTGAGAGAAAAAGCTATGAGAAAAATGTCATGGTTCATAGTTTCAGTTGAGCAGATGAGTTGAGCAGTCCATACTATCTGAGTTAGAAATTAGATGTCACAGCACACGGGGGACACGGGAAGGACATGCTCTTTCAGAGAACCATACCTCAGCATCCTCTTCTTCATCGGTCTGCCACAGGAAACAAAGGACAGGGTGGAGAAGGACAAACAGCAAGATTTAGGAAGGACAGTATGGCCAAAGCACAACAGAGAAAGAGGTAACCATGGTACTGTTTATGCAATTATAGGAGGACATAAAAATACAAAGCATACAAAGAATTAATTTCTTAGACAATTGACTTTTTTTTTTTTAAATTAATTGCACACAGAACAGACTGTTCCTGTCAGGAGGGTATATCAGAATTTCCTGATTTTTCTTAGAGAAATTATGAACTGAAACTACCCCTAACCCATCTTATTTCTCTCCCTTGAGTCATGCGGTTGCTTGCCCACTTTTTGCCCTGTGGAGACTGAGAGCACTAGGAAGGTCTCTCTCTCCTTTTTCCAGCTCTGTTCAGCACAGGGAGGTCCTGGCTGCTCTTTCTCCCAGTGCAGAGGTCGGCTTCTTGGCAGTTCCTTTTCTGTACACTTAAGTGCTTGCTTTATTTCTTTTTTTTTTTAAGCTGGGGCTTTTCGACATCAAGTTCCAGTTTAATAGAGCACTAAAATCGAATGCTGTGTAGTCTTTGAATAAATGCTTAAAGTTCTTCAGTAGCTGCCTGATACCAGATGCTGGCAATTAGAGAGATGCAATTATCCTTTGTCATTGAGGGCTTTCAGCCTCTGTGACAGCAGGCATGTAAAACTATCTTTACAGTTACACAACATTAAATGCAATGAGTGTATCAAAACATTACGGAGTGTTCTTAAATTTGGGGATTTACAGAGAATTAGCAAAATATTTACAGCTATGTTCTCAAATGCCTGCAGAATTCTTCATGGTGTTGTAAGATACCCCACACGGAAGGTTCCCAAAGTAAAACAAAGTTTCTCAAGTATCTGGGCTCTTTGTTTCCATGATTTTCAGTTTGACTGCTTATAAAGTGCAAACATAGCCTAGAAATTCAATGCATCTTTTTTATTTGTGGGTTTTGTTTTGTTTTTTAGAAGAAGCATTCCACCAATTCTATTCCCCTCCCTAGTGTTACTAATACATATTTTTGACCTTATCTCCATCTCAGCTATCATTTCTGTCTGGGATTGATACATTCTGTTCCAGAAACATTCATCATTAAAAATGAAAGGCTGATTTACTTTGGCCCTCAGCTTAGTTTCAGCACAATCTCCGTAAAAAGATTAGCTGAGAGAGCGCTGAGCAACACATTAACATTACTTTTTAAGGGTATGTTTTATTCAGAGAGTGAGATCCTTATTTTTCTTTGGACACAGTGGCACTGACAGAAACACAGGCAGATGTTTTGCAGAGGGACCTCGGCAGGTATGTTCCCTTTACATTATGGAAAGATCCATTTGTTTTTTCCATCCCCTGGGTGGCAGGGACTCACACTGTAAAACAATTCTTCTGAAGAAGGCCACCGTTCTTTTTTTGGCACGAATAAGAAACAGAAAGGAGAAGAATGGGAAGCAGGAACACACTTGTATTCTAATCCATACGTACATCTATCTAATGAATAAAAGGCAGAAGGAGAGCAAATCAAGCTAAACTATGCAAAAGGCATTCAGAGAAAGGTGAAAGAGCAGAGTACACACATTACAAAGAGAGTGCTCCAAACAAAAGTGTATTATATTGTTGCTTTATATAGATTTTTACAGGGAAGGTCCCAGCTGCTGGCCTTCCTACCCATTTAATGTAGCTAAAAGTCATTTGCTGTGGATTTACATCAAGGGCAACATACTCCCCTCTGCCCTTGCTCATCTCCAGTACTCAGGGCATTACCATTTCCCTTCCTCCTGCTCTGGGTTGAGTGGGGCTCACACCTAGAACTGCTGTCCTTCTACCCCCAAAGCTAGATCAGTGCACAGGAGGAGCGGTTCACCATCCTCATCATGATTCCAGGTATGGAGAGCCATCTGCCTCCAGCAAATACTGACAACAGAAGACAAAGTACCAAAGTAAGTAAATTAAACTTTTGTTTCAAGAAAGGAATTGCTCTCATCCAGATCTGTGCATTCTGCCCTTTCTTTCCTTCTTCGTTTCAGCATTATGAGTACACTGAGAAATGTTAACAAATCAGGAAATTTTTAACACATAATATTACCAAAAAGCACTGGAAGAATACTGCTATACTGAATACCTTCTGCAGGCACAAGATGTTAGTTTTTAGAAAATCAAGCTGCTTGATTCTTCTGTCATCAAATATTGGATGTTGCAGGACAATCTGAGATCTCCCTCCTTCCCTCCCTCTCTGCTATTTTTCCTTTAGGCTAGCATTTCTATGTGGCAGATTTGCCATTTCAAAATATTTCTATTGCATAGCAATTTCAGAATTGAAACTCTTAAGTATCGTAAAAAGCAGAGCTTCATAAATCTGGGAGACAGATGCTTAGATTACCTACTGTTATTAAAAATCATTAAAAAGCTCAGACTTGTATCTATAATTGCATATCTTCCCTATTTTGCTTGCTTGTTATTTTTAGTGTGCCTGAAATGAGTGCTATCATTAGATAAAGCCAGATATAAGGTTACAGAGACTAGGTAATTTTCCCTGTGAAACTGCAGCAACTCACTGTTCTTTTTTTTTTTTGTCCTTACCCCTGCCTCCATCTTTCTCTCTCTTGCAGACAGCATTCACCAAGATTTAAACTGACAGTGCCAAGTCCACTTCAGCCATTGAAGAACATATAAACATAAAGATCTCTGTGGTAAAAGGCTGAAAGAAAGACTGGAAATATTCCCCACCGTCTTTCTCAGCCCTCCATGTGAGCAGTTGCTGAAGCTGATGCAAGTTCTCCATGCAAAGAGCCAGCACCCCTCTGCCTTCCAAGTCTGCAGGGGGGCACCAAGGTTTAAGAGATATGTGCCTTCTTGTCAAGAACTCGGATGGTTCTGGTCTATTCCTTTCCCTTTTTTTTCTAAAATCCCTCTTCTTCTTCTGCCTAAAAGCAATGTACTGCAAGGTGATAAAAACGAGATCCTGAGGAAATTTTCAAAAGGACAGAGAGGTAAATATCAAACAACCGCACGATCCTTCTAGGTCACCAAAAGCAGAAATTAAAATTCCACATGACTATTTCTTATTAGAATTACTTTCTACAAAGAGTTTCTTTCCAATGGCAAAATCTAAACTTTCTTCTATCAGCGTTCTGTAACTAGTTGAACATACTGTCAATGCTTTACTGATGTATCTTTCCTTTCCGATGCCCTCAAATATAAAACACTAAGAAAATGAAGACCACCGATACAAACCACAGCCAACAGAAGACTACAATAAAACTCCCCTTTTTCATCATTCTCCACACATAAATATCTTCCATCCTGCTGACTTGGAAACTTGTTTTGAGGTTGATTTGACTTTGAAGTTGTCAAAGGAAGCTGTGACAAATAGTCTGATGCAACTTTAATTGTGTTTTACCATGTACTGCAATCAAATGAACTGTAAACGAGGCCATATTACTGGGCTACAGTTAAGGAGATCTAGTAAGTCCTGAAATAACCATATGACCAAATGAGTAACTCCCTTAAAGAACATCTCTGTAAGGGGAGTTTTAAAGAACGTGTTTTTTTACTCCAATAGGCTTTTTGTTTTTAAGCTAATAGGGCCATTATATAATTGTAAATTAGTGACAGGCAAAAATGCTCCCTTTCTGGGGACCTGCAAGATATTTTTCAGTGGGACACTAGCTTTAAGGCAGCATTTAATTCTTGTCAAATCCCAACAGTATCTTAGGATGAACAAGGTATCTTCTTCCAATGATACGTTTTTCTGGGAAAGGCCTAGCTGCCTCCTTTCTTACACTTTCAGAAAGCGGCCATCGTCCCTGGCTCTGCTCCTCACTGACTAGCTGTCAACCCTGAGCCTTTTTCTGGTTGGAAAGGGTCCCTTAACTCTGCTTCCTGAACCCAGCTGCCAGTGACCACATTTCCTTTTCCCCTCGCGTTTCCTGCAGGAACAGGACACAGAGTAGCTTTCTGTCCTGCCACAGCCAGTTGTTCTGGCAGGTAATACAGAAAGACTACATCATACAGTAGGAAAACCGTAACTCCTTCAGGTCTCAGTATTGTTTAAACCAGTAAAAAGTACTGAAGCTATCTGAGCAAATGAAAATTTTAATTTACCAAGCTCTTTGGTTAGTTTTAAGTTACCAACCTCTTCGGTTAATGATGACTTTTAACATCTCCAGAATGTGTCAGGAAAACGGAGAAGCAATTGAAGAAAGTGACCTCAGTTCCCCAGTGGTAGTTTTGAAAATTTGTATGACTATATTATACCCTTTGCATAAAATTAGAGCCTCTTCCTTAACCTGAGGCTAGACCAAAAGGAAAATCTTTTGAGATAGTAACACAGGTTTAACATTTTCTCTAGATAGGGCAGATTTCCAAATTTAAAGAGGATATTGCCAGGAAAGATCTACAAATGACTGTGAGTCAATGACTTAAATACAATCTCAATTTAAATCAGTCCCAATACATAAATATATATTTTGACCCATGTTGCCTGAGCCACGAAAGGCCAGAAAACTAAAATCAGCTTAGGGCTTTTCATGCCAAAGGCAGGTGTAGCTTCATATGCAACGTACTGCTTGCATCTAATCGAGACTCCAGATTTGGATTTTGAGACAGCTGGAAACTTTTATTAAGTACTGGCACTTCTTAAAACTTTATTTGGATTGAGTCAAACTACATCAACTGAAAAAATAAAACAGTAAAAAAACCAAGGGGATTTTAAAGCTTACTATGCTGAGAAAACTAATCTTATTTTAATTTATTGTATTAGTATGCAATCATAGAGTTGAAAAATTTGCAGGGTAACATCTACTGCGAACATAAACTTGTCTGTTCTTTCAGAACCCCAAAATAATCTGTTCTCATAAAACTGGCTGTTCTGTGCTTTAAAGTTAAGAAGAAAATTGCTGTGTGTGTGCATGCACATAAATATACACACATAAAATAGATAAAATACTAAGATTAAAGACTATATTAGAATATTCAAAGATGGAGGGAAAAATCCATTAAAATTCAGTCGTAACCAATTCAATGGCTACAATGGTTCATCGTTTAAATCATGTCTGCAGTCAGGAGTCTAATCTCCAGGTTTCTTTCCTTTTTCATATTCTTGGCTGATCAACTACACACAGCTCCTGATATTAGGCACTGTCTGTGCGATACACAGAGATGCTCTTTTTGGATTCTTAATTTCAGTTTGTTCTCATTCTATAAATTGGCATGAAGCAAGAAATATACACAATCAAGGACTTGCAAGTTTTGTCTTCTAAGAGAACAGAGTTCATTACCTACAGCAGAAGAACCTCTTAAGAATAAAAACAGAGAGTAACAACAGTTCATAGACGACATTCAGTGAAATTTTAAAAATCCATGCTGTGGGAGATATATTTTGCCACTTACATCTGTTATCATTTTTCCTCTGGTCTTGTTTCTTTCCCTGTGGTTAGCTCGTTTCTGTTTTTGCTGCAAAACTCGTTCCCTGGTGGTGCGGTATTCCAGAGCAAATTCGCTAATAATTTTGCAGAACTTATTGATGTTGACTTCACGTATCGCATAGGGAGGATGGCCCATAAATAACAAAAATGAGTGAAACCTGGAAAACAATGAATTCATAAATGCAAAGGGAAAAAGTCTTTATTGATGGTTTCTGCGGGGAAAAAAAAAACCCCACGTTTCAGTGAACTCATTTATTACTTTATTAGATCCCATAATTTCGTTTGCGCTACAGGATTTTCATGGATGTTTTGCATAACACTGGCATGTTTTGTAACCATGAAAGTCTAGTCTATGATAACTTCATCCCAGTCCACTTTCCCAGGCTGATGCAGGAGATAAGATGTTTATGGAACTCCATCTACTTCATATGATTAATTTGGCACGTGAATGACCAATTTAATTTCAGTTATAGAAAAAACTATTTGCTAAGTTTCAATTCTATTTATTTGTATTAAGCAACTTCAAAGAGGCTGTTCGGATGTTGGGGAGAGTCTAGACAAGAAGAATGCAGATTTACAGGCTAGCAAACACAAGAAGGAAAGAATTTCTGGTTCACAAAACTGACCATAAAATTATATTATCTACCAAGTCCTTTAGTTTGAGACACCCTCAATTCACAGTTTTACTGCTTCTGTGGCATTCAGAGTTTTTGCACTATTTGCAACTTTTACTATTGCTTCTATATTGCATCATTTACAATAACACAGTTTAAAAATGTATGGTAATTCCTTTTAACGGTATCTACATCCCTGATGATAAAAAGTCTTCCCAATTCTAGAAAGATGCAAATTCACGGATACATTTTTGGAGAAGTTTATAACAGTAGCTGCAGGGCATAATAAGAAAAGTTAATATTTTTCTTATTTGTCCAAAGCATACAGAAAACACAAGAGGAAACTGGTGAATTCACTTCCCTACCTCTGCAATTGGGATTTCTGCTTACTTATGGCATGAAAAACAAGTAACCATGAAAACAAAAGAAGAGCTGACTCAACTACTCAAGTGTATATCCACAAATTTGGGATCACTTGGAATCCCGATCCTAATTTTGACCACAGCAATTTGGAAATTCTTCAGAAGTTGGAAAGTCTCTCAAAATTTCAATAATAAACAGCATGAAAACAGATAAGTTACTCAAATGACTTAAACTCATGTAGATACAATTGTGAATCTGAAAGAAAAAAGCTCAGGTGTATCGTGAAATTATCATGAATATGTACATTTCAGAGCACTGCAGTTACTCTTAACCCCATTGGATGAAACTAAATCGAAGAGCAAGTCTTAAGGAGAGGAATCTTTATTGTGTCTTCTGCTGAGCAGGCATAAAACACGTAGTCGTAGATCTTGGAAACAGGAGTGGTGCCGCACGTAAGAACTCATTGTATCAGACTTGTTTCAACTTCTGCATATGACAAGTCTATCATTACAACTTCAGTGTTTTGCTAGAGCCTGTTCTTGTTTATCAAACAAGCCAGCCCTCCTCAAAAGCATTCAGGGAAGGATAAGAAAATATAGCAACTCTACCACAAAGCCGCTAGGTTTTGGGAGCTAGGAGTTAAGAGACCCAATATTGCACCTTGGGAATAAATGACTGCCTGTAGCATTGTTTTTTTTTATAGAAAGTACAGAAACTTTCTCGAGTGGGGATCTTTCTTAAATAGTGTCTACAACAAAGTATGCACCACATACATCCTGGTAACATTACTTGCTGAAATGTGGATTAAACACTTATTAAAAAAAATTATGATGTCATAATTTATAATTTCAGCAAGCCATTTATCATCAAGCTATTGATGTCACCAATCTAATTCTTTACCTGTTAATTATTCTTCTATGAACAATCTTCAGGATTATGATTCTTTCTGCACAGTCTTTAAGGAACTCAGACATTTTTTGCTTTAGAGTCGGCTTCATTTCATGCTTTGCTACAGCCTTAAGGTGATCCCATGATGCTTTGCACCGCCTTTCCATCTGACACAAGTTTTCCTGGAGTTGTTCAAAGTCAACCTGAAAAAAAAAAAAAGAAATGGAAAGAAATGTCATACTTTAATGGAAAACACAGTGGGTATCCTTCGATATCTGAACAATGCATTTTATGTATAAGAAAGGTCGGAAGCTCAACATTAATTCACATTATTAATTGCTACTAAATAATTAAGAAATAACTTTCTTTTGCACTTTGTCTAGACATTAAATGTTAGTAAGGAAAACTGAAAGCAAAGAAATATACCCATATGCATATATAACTGCTTTCAGTCTTGGAGGCCTAACACCTAAAGAAGGGACAATAAAATATTGTTATGTGTTTTTCCCCTTGCTAGTTAACTTCATGGCTGCACCAAGCAACTATACGACTCAGTTATTTCTGAGGTAATACAAAATTTTCTCTTTTTCTTAATCCTTTTCTCTACTACTCACAGCTTTTTATACCCTGCTTACTGCTCACTGTTGTACCCAGCCAACACTTCTCCAATTTAGGAAGCACTTGGATCTATTCCCTAGCCATGCACTGACTTGTTAATAGATGATCTACTTCTAATCACAAAATTCACAGGCCAGAATTTTTCAAAGCTCTATTCAAAACCAGTGTTATTTAGTGATCTCAGCACTAACTTTCGTCCCTTGATATACAGTACCAATTTGCTGGCTTGTAACAAGACCATGTAACGGCTTTGAAAGTCTCTCAACACAGTTAAAATAAATGACTGCATCCTACAGTAACGTTCGTCAGGACAGAAGCCAACACATTCCACGGAAGGTGAAAGAGAGCTTCTCCTTTACTCATCAACCAAAAAAGGTGTTCAAATTGCAATGGTCTGCAGAAGACATTCAGGATGCGTTGCTAACAACTGCACAAAGTGGATTAACGACCCAGTCACAAAACAGAAATATGTAAACACAACAGATGAAAAAAGTAAAACTACCCAACATGTTCTTGAATTAGGAAGAAAGGAAAAATTTATTTTATAATACCGCTTCACAGTTCAGATGAACTCAAGCTATAAAACACAGATTTGGCCCTCAGATTCCAAACGTGAATGTTTGGGATGTTACAGTCTGATACTCCAGTTAACTCCTTAATGCTAAATGAAAACCAGTGTCAGAGGCAGGTTTTACTCCACTCTTTTTAGCTGTGTGCAGCAACCACTGCTGAGATCTATACTGAGGATAGCCATAAGAAAAGCATTATTATTAAAAAGTTCCTGGTATTGATTTGATTTGTTTTTGCTGTGATTTATAAAGTCATGAATTTTTCCTCTTCATAAGGAAATAAAAACGTCCTTTGATCCTGATATTCAGAAAAGCCCTGCAGGCGGAGCAGCTGTGGGGTTTTTGTTTTCTTTATATCCATATCAATGAATATGTTCTAAAAAAAAAAAATAATAAACCCCCGTCCCTTCCAGGTCAGTATTTTCACTGTTGATGATAAACACATTGCTGCTCTCCATAGATGGTATATCTAAAACACACATGGGAAAAAATACTGACATTCCTATTAAGAAAAAAACATCCAAGAAGAGGTGTTTCTAGGTCTTATTAGTAAGAATTATCCAAGCTGGTCGGGGAAGTCTCTCTGTCCCTGTTGGAAAGAAATGTAACTTTATGACATTTTATGACAGCTTTCATTAAAAACAGAATGGATTTTATCCATCAAAAAGCTCTGAGGTTCAAGCCTGTAGGAGTTCAAGAGACATCTCTGGAGAACCGCAAACCTGCAGGGAAAAGACGTGGCAAATCCCTGCCACATGAGATCTGCCAACAGCCAGCGCATTCACAACAGCGGACAGTTTCAGCGGGGAATGGGGGTGGCAGGTCTGGCTAAAGGATGCACAGGAATCTTTGAGCACAATCAAAAATTCAGATCTCTGAAATCCTAAGGAGACCGCAGCGGTGAGCATACCACCTGAGCTCCCCTGGAATAAACCTCCGTGGAGCACAGGTGGCTCTGCGCGAGCAGAAATTGCAAAATCCTGGAAGGAGTAAAGCAGGAGATCCAACATAGGATAATGTGCCTGTGCATTCCCCACATGCAAACTGTCCTGTGCCTGCAAGAATGTGACAAACCTTCAGAAAATCTAAAATTTTCTGGCTGTCAGCTCTCCAGAGTTTGGTCACTTGTTTGTGGACAGAAAGGAATACACTTACAGAAAACTACCCAAGCGTGAAATATTAAAAGTCAACGTCTTTCAGAGACAACAACGTACCCCACCTGGTATTTCATGAAGTGTTATTTCACCAGTGCAAATTTTGCAGGCAGGCACAGAATCCATTGCATTTCAGTCTGCTCTAGGTCTTACGTGCAAGCAGTTAAGTAAAGCTTCTTCACAAGTGATATACCATACAACATCCCTTTCCTTTATCCAGGGTGTAGAAACTGCCTCCTAACAGAGCACCAGAAAACAAAGCTAAGTCTTCAGATCCTTCTAAAATAAAACCCAAACAACTAAAGAAAAAGACTAGCGTTTATCAGCCTGCTGACAAGATTTTTCCTACTAGATCTCACAGGTTTAAATGTTAAGGCTGGATCAGCTCAAAGGGAAAATTCTGAAGTTCAAAATATTTGGACTCTTCTACTAAATGTATCAAAACATTTGATAGCTCACAGCTTTAGAGTACTACCTGCATGACATTTCAAACCACAGAAAATTAGCTCCCCCTGCCCTCTACCTCCCGCCCCTTTCTCTCCTAGCAGCAGTAGCGCTAACGTGATGCTCTCCACTGGGAAACAGTGTAATGTGGCAAGCATGGTCACCCTCACTCTATCTCCTCTCTTCTTAATTTACATATACCTTGCCCTCATGTATCCTCTGCCATCCCATTTTTTTCTTTGGTGCCCATGTTCAGATAAGAAATTAGCCATAAGCCTTGTAGTACAGCAAAGTTAAAGACCCACTGATCTTCCAACCGGACTCTCCGGCAATTGCAGACACTTGTACACAGGATCCAGGTGATGGTTTTTTCTAGGCTAGTGGAACGTAATATCCAGGTTGCATGCCAGTAATTAGTGTCTCTTAAGCCTATCTATCAACTCTCACACAGACTGTCTTTCCATGGCTATCTGAAATACCAGTATGTATTATTAACTGATAAAATACATCACAATCCTGTTGAAGTAATATGCTCTTATTCTGCAAACTCTTACATTTTCTAAGCCTTGCGATGTGTTGGAATATTAACCAAGACAGACAGCTACTAAATCCCTTGATTACGAGCACCAGATTCCACTGAAAAGCAGGATCCTGAGGAATCTAACCTCCTCGGATCCTCTTCTCTCTTCACCGTGAAGCCAAATGTGTCACGGACACAAAGGAGCTTTTATCATATTCTAAGCAGCAGCAGTCCAATGACTATGTGGCCAACAAGCCTCTCCATTTTATGCACATTTGTATCATAAACCAGCAGGTACTTGCATCAGTGGAAAACGTAAGTAAAATACAAATCCATCTGAAAGGCAACAATTTAGCCTCACTTTAACTGAGGTAACCGACCACGAAAGATGAGCACCGCGCGCCTAACCTAGATCTAATATTTATGCACAAATGTTTAAAAGCAGTCACATTGTTTAGCAATAACCTCGTAATTTCCTCTTTTTTTGTAATTTTTGCTACTATTGCTGTTCTGTTTAGGATGTCTTCTAACACTGAAAGCGTTATATACAAATATAAGAGTAACAATGATGACAAATGATCGCCGTGTCCCTGTGATAAGAGTGTAATGATGACAATTATTCAATCTAATATGCATAAAGAAAATGTGAAAAGGCATATATAACATCATACCACACCCCTGCCAGTCCACACAGCATTCCCAAGGGAAGAAGGATTGCAAGTTTTCATTTATTGGTTTATTTCCAACACTTTACTAAAAGAATTAATGCTGCATAATGGTAGAAAGATGCGGTTCTTTTCTTTTTTTTTGTTCTTTCTATCTTGAAAGGAAATATGAACCAATTCTTGCCTGCAGCTGGAAGGCCATGCTGGGACTAAGGAGGAATTCAGGTGAGTTTCGCATCACTTTGTGGATTCGGGAGACCTCAGCGTAGGAGGTGCTCGGACAAGAACCGCTGTGGCATTATTTTATAACTATGCTCCACTGAATAAAAGGAAGCAGTAATCTGAAATGAGCTTTCTCCTTAGATAGCTGTTGTGCCCAGCCCCAGGTTTTGGAGGAAGGTGGTAACATACATTCTTCCTCTTCCTCCTCAACTCAGTTCATGTATATGCAAAAGACATGCAGCCTGCTGGTCCTACTTACTGTTACCTTCTACTACAATTTAAAAAATAAATATTTTTTTTTCTCCTCAGGCAAAAGAATGAGCGATCTTAGGCTGTTACGCGAAACAAAAATTACTTTTCTTTCAGACACTGTGTACTGTTTATTTGCATTCATAAACCGAAAAGCAACTTTCTAAATGCTCCTGGGATATATTTGATACGCGCCTCCTTTCTCCTGCCAGGTTCCTCTCCATTCACAACCACACTAGCTGAAAAATAGTTAGAACTATTTATTATTTATCTGTGAAATCTCCTGCTAGGTCCACTGTTCAGTCTTCCGAGAAGTGTCTTTGTAGACACTGTTGCATCAGTGAAATAGCCAGAGACAGTCTATCCAAACAGGATTTAAAGACCAGTTTATGTGACACAAGCCCTGCAGGGTCTGCCTCATTCAGGAAACCATTGCCATAAGTCACTAATGGGCAACTTTAAAAAAAAAATAATGCCTATTTTTCAATTTACTGCACCGCCATATTTTGCACAAATGATACTCAAACCAAGAATAAAACCCTCTAACCACATGACAGCAATGCCAGCACTCATTTTGATCTCTTTGTATCTTTTTTTATTGCTTGCTACCATAGTAACAGATGAATCCACCACAAACAACAAGAGAAAAAAGATTTCTACCAGATTTCTCACTTCATTGGGCTAAGACTTCAGTATTGCACAACACACCTACTGCCCAAATGTCATCTGTTCTCGCTGAATTTCACCTGACTCAAAAACTACCACGATCATCATGTGGCTCAGCGTTTACTTCCCTGTCCACCCAGGTTCCACGAACACTGGTCCTTTAAAAGTCTTATTTTTTCCAAGTTCAACTCCATGCAATACATCCAATATCACCTGATGTGTACGTAAGTTCAAAACTTTGTAATTCATGAAATACTTGACCATGCCTCAGTCATTCAGGCAGGACACGTACCAGGGAGCCTTCCTGATCTTTGGGTTGGGATGTTATTTCTCTCTGTGGCCACAAATATCTCATGGCAACATGGGAGCTGGTCTCTTATTATTTGTTGAGGGAGAGGAAGAGCTGCTTTGAGGTGACACTGGGAATTGAATGGGTTGGCTCAAACCTAAAGGGGCTTCTGCTGTATATTCCCTAGGGCAGCATATGCAATTCCAGGTATGCTTTGCCATGCACAGTAAGCAACTGTAGCCGCTGTGAGGTAACAAGTCATTTTTCTTCAGCGCTCCCTCAGCTGGAATGTGCTTTACACACACGTTTCCTCTTCCAGCTAAATCTCCTCTGGTCTCTCGGCTAAGATCCACCACTACTGAGAGTACAAAACTGCCCTAAAATCAAAGATGATACACCTGATCACACTCACGTTTTCTGCCTCCTTTATTTACACTCAGTCCTTGAATGGGGTCAAAAATGTCATAACTGGATTGAAGTAAAAAATCCCAAACCAAATGAATGAAGGGAAACTAGTGAAGCTCAGGTTTCTGCTTAAAAAACACTTCTTTTCAAAATCACTGTAAATTATCCAAAGTTTTGTTCTAAAGGCCAGGGAATAACTTATTATGTAGCCTCAGTATCCTTGTTTAAGTTTTCTATTGCTTGCTACTATATTTATTGTTTATTGCTACAGCTTGTTTCTTTTAGTGGTGAACATATCAAATCCAGACAATTTCTAAGGAAGACCTGCAACTCTGCATTTTTATTCTACCCACAAGGTGTACTAAATAGAAGACTGATGCTTTCACAATGACAACTCTCTTATCACATGTCATAGAAAGACATACATGATCACAGACAAGATCTTTCTTCAAAACTCAAGATAGTTTCTGCAGTGGACCTCAGCCCAGTCTAAGCTGTTTATAATTTAGGGTCAGACCGTTCGTTCTCACATTATTATAGGGATGCGTTCTGGCAGGGAACACAAAATCTTCCTCTTTTCCTGAGCTGGTTCAGTGCCAGAGGAAATTCTGAGAATTGTTCCTTGCAAACACACTGTCATCTGAGTGCAGCGACCTTCTGTGGCGTGTGTTCAAAACTCTGTCTCCTCCAGTATTTCCACACTGGTTTGCTTCACTGAATATCACGAGAATTATCCCAAGACCAACATTAGTCTGCCGACTTGCACGCTGGTGGTCACGCATTTTAAGTGAAGTAGATGCCAGCTCTCAAAAGCAAGCAAAATATGAAGGAGCTTCTGTGCAGACATTTCTAATTCTAGGGTAAGAGGTGGCATCCTGCCAAAATAGTTTTGGAAATGAAAACACCTGAATCAATCCTCTAATTAAAAATTAAGGGACAGAGGTGCTTACTGAGGTATGACCAGATGAATCTATCCAATTATATACACATCTCTGCCGCATTTTAGTTCTTCAAACAATCTACAATAAACACACTAATACAGGAGCTTTTTGCAGATGCTGCATGACAGTTCCAGCGACCTGGGATGAAGAGGAGCAATACCAGTAAGTGGTGATGTAGGTCACTTCAGTTGGCATTACAGCACCTGCGATGCTACTTGCAGTCATTTCACCTGGAAATTATTGAAGCGTCGCAATGCTGTCACGCACGTGTCCTAAACTTCATTTGCTGTCTTTCAGGCAAAACCTCGAAGTCTCATCTGCCACTGAAGCTCCTGCCCCCTCGCCCCAGTCTGCCTTGCAACCAGCTGTCTCGGCCTTATCCTGCTTTGTCTTCACCGTTGCTCCAGCCAGCCCGTGCCAGGAACAGGGGCAGCCACAGCAGTCCTTGCAGCTGGCACCACAAGGAATGACACAACTGCTAAGAAACCTTGCGTCCTCCAACCTCTTTTTTTTTCATGGAAAATAATTTGACTTTTGGCATTTATTTTTGTTTGAAATAACGTAGGGAAAGCATACTTGAACGGTAATTGAACACAAATACTTCCTGTCAAGTGAGACAAGAGAAACCCCACTGAAGCAGTGTGGGAGGCAGCATGATCTTCCCTGCTTTTTTTTTCTTTTCTCCTCTCTCGGCTTTCCACCGTATCAAGCAGAAGCTATAGCACGCCAGAACGGCACTTCTGTTTCAGCCACCTCCTTTCTCCCCACGCCTCCCTGCCGAGTCCCTCGGAGGGCAGCTGCAGGCTTCCTCCTCCTTGCGTACGTCTCAGTATCATTCTAACTTCTTTCCTACCAGCAATCCTTGCCCCCTCCCCTGCGTTGTTCACATTTCCTATTGATCGGTTTTAAAAGCTGCCTGCTTCTCAGTTGCCTAGTATCCTCAAGTAATCCAAGTGTCTTGCTGCATGGGTTAAAAACTAGTCAGAAGTTTGGCATTTTGTAAGTAAATTAATACTAGGAGGAGAAAGAGACAATTACCAGTTTACTCTATGGAGCTGGCCAGCTTTCAGATGCATGGGGAAAAATATTTATGGGGATGAGAAAGAAGATGAACATTTTTAACAGGGGTATGTTTTTTATTCACTAACAGAGAAGATACTACTGCTCATGCAACCCCTCCTTGCTGCACTGATAAGGAAACTTCTAGGAACAGTACTGAGTTTAACTCCAGAAATGTGGGGGTCCGCTTCAGTATTAGGTACATCAGTTCTGGTACAACCGCAGTGGAAAAACAACTTAAATTATGTTAAAAAAAAAAGCTAAAATAAAAAAAGCAAGTGCTTTTAATCATGGGATACTAAACAATCAGTTTAGCCCTGCATAAAGTTATATATTTTTATACAGCTATGAATACTTTTATTTACCTAGAATTCTATTTTTTGGTAATTTTTTCACTTGTATCTACTTTTTTTATGAGTTCAGTCCTTCAACAAAAATCCACAAAGTTTGCAATTACTATACCATTTTGTTTCTGGTCTTTCTAACTCCTTTCTGGTGAGGCAGACTGTTTTCTTTGTGTTTTTTTTTCTTTTGTGAACTAAGGCTCAGGAAATTCTCGTATGATGTGCATCTCAGGGGAAGGGGCACCTCTGTTTATCTACAGGATGGAAATTGTTTAGCCTTTGCGGTTTCTGAAAGATGTTTGTAGACAAAATGGAGCTCAAAATACAGCCTAATCCACAGTGAAATATTAGTTCTCCTTTCCTGTCAGCTTTCCTAAACCAAGATTTCGCCTTGTCTGTGAACATTCCCTTGAAGAGGGCAGCTTGGATGGCTTCCATGTCCTAACTCTTTGATTTGTGGCAGCTAAGATCAAGTGGGAATAGAGCTTGTTACAGTAATCCATCAGTGGTATAACACATGCAGGAACATCCCAACGAGGGAGAGACCTTGGGCGTCACGGGGAAGGTTAAGGCTATAATTTCTCTTAATGTGATTTTGTCTGGCCTTTTCAGAATTTCATCCGTTTTGGGCAGGGCCACTAGATCAGCAAACCACAGACTAAAAGACTGTGCTCAATTTTGTATGCTCTTAGACCTAAAAATTTTTTATAAGTGACAGCATTAGGTTAAGCTTCCTTCCACTTTCTAAGAGTGAAAAATAGAAGTAGAAGATTTACTTGAGAGAACACCATTCAAGGTGGTACGGATTTTGGAAAACAGTGGCTCTTCTCTTTTCTGTGATTTTCATTTTAGTGATTAATTTGGTCCCAATCTAAAGAAAAGTGAAATAACTTCTTAACAAAAAGAAGCAGGAAATGAGAAACCAAATATCTAAATGTTAAGAGATAAAGAATCACTCAAAGAAAAAAAGAATTAAAAAAATTAAAACATTCCAAATATGAGAAACCAACCTCAGTAAAGGCAGTAAAACAGAGCCTAAACATAGGCTGTACAAGAAGAAAATTAGGAGACCAGAGATGGAATCCAAAGAGCAAATATCTAAGCATATAAAACAAAAGCCACAAATTCCTTTAAGGTATCCAAAAAAAATGAAAATATGTAGGAGGTCCTGGATCACTGGGGATGAAAGAAACTGAGGAAGACAAAAGTTACGGAAGGGAAGCAAGATTCATTCTTTTCATTCAACTTCACCACACAGGGTCTGGGGAGAAACCTGGTCTGGTACCTGCTTTTATTTTTCTGTATTTTATTTTTTAATACATGAGAACTAATAGCAAGGTTAGAATACTTGCTAGCAGAAACAAATGTTTTGGAGGAGGCTGGTATCTTACAAAGCAGTAAACAAGCAGAAGACAAGAATTCTGGCAGCAATTAAAACGAAGAAATTGAGCCACTGGCTAAAATGAATATGCTTTCACTATATGTAGTAACTTAAAGAATCAGAGGTTAGCAAAAGTTTCACTGATCTTTACAAAAGCAGCAAAGTTGATTCAGGAGACTGTAAGAGCTCCAAGCTCTATTACTATACCTGGCTGAAAGAATGAATGACAGGAAATCAAATACATGAAAATAATGACTAGATTCTGAATATGTTTATAAAACAGTGGACAGATAAGAGCAAGTACAGAAAATTAGACTTTCAAAGTCTTTACAAGAGCCTCACGGGAGGCCACCTATGAAGTATGAGGTTAAGAGAGCAAAAGAGAAGAAGGAATACATATTGATTCGCATCGGATGACAGGATTAAAAGCAGGTGTCCCATGGTTTGTACTTACTATTTCAAAATTATCTGGAAATAAGGAAGCACACCAAGAAGGTAAAATCTACAGATGGCAAGAAATTATTCAGATTAGTCCTTATTTAAGACTATTAGGGGTATGACAGATAAGCAGTAAATCTGCTTCAGCAGATCACGGTCATTACTGTAGATCGCAATGAAGTGCACACTGCAGGCAGTATCAGACTCCATTGCGCATCAGGTTGAGCTCTGAATTGCCCGATCAGCTCAGGAGACTGCCCAGATGTCCATGTGAACTGCCCAAAGACAACTGGTGTCAAAAGGATAGCAACAGTCAAAAAAACAACACAGAAAACCTCAGGACATCTAACAAAAGATAACATCAGCAGAACGGATGAACATAGTAAGCACGTAACATTTATCAGAAGAGGTTGGAATACTGTTTGCTATTGTTTAATTCATTCTAAAAGGTAAGATGGAGAAGAAGTGTGGAAATGGTCTAAAAAAAAAAGATGTAGAAGGATTATTTGAGACTTAGACAAGGATCTGAGCAGCCTGGTTTAATTTGGTCTTGCACTGAAAAGGGTGATGGACCAGATGAGCTTCAGTGGTCCTTTCTAACCTAAGTTACTGTATGAAACAGAGAGATAAAAAAAGTTTTGACTGTTCAATATATTCAGACAGTAAATCCTGAAACTGGCAAATTCAACAGCGGTCAAAATTAGATTATGAATTTATTGTCCCAGGAACTGCGCTAGGAGCCAAAATAAGATTTGATTTTTGCAGTTTTTAAAAAATGTTATTATACAGGGTCACTCCCCCCGTCAATATCCAAACAAGGTGGGCTTTTAGAAATGAATATAAAGAGTACTATAGCTCACGAAATAAAATTTTTCTAGGAGAGATCTTCCTCCTCCTTTGAAGCTTCTTGTGCTCTCCTCTCCAGCAGCTGATATTGGCCCCTGCCTGAATCAAAACACTGGACTAGATGGATACTAGTATTAGCTACTGTAATTATTTCCATTTTCACATGAGACAAGACTCCAAACCAGAATTTTCTGTTTGTTATCTCCTGATGATATTCTGTTGTGTTTACTCCATTAATCCAGTAATGTACTGCTTTTAAGGGTCATCCATGAAATCTCACACTCTGAGAGCTCTAGGAGTGAGGTTACAGTGTTTCTACCATGCCTGCTAGCAGCAGTAATAAATAATCTGCATAACAAATCGAGCCACTGATGAGAACTATGCATTAGCCAAAGGATTACCACTTTTTAAAAAGAGGTGCTGCCACAAGTTTCCTGTATTTCTATTTATCTTTCCTATGTCCTAATCATCCAAATTATTGCCAGGAGGAGGACAGAAAAGGAGCTAAAGAAAATATTTCAAGGACACTTTAATTCAGGAAACAATTTTGTTACCAGAAAAATTCATTCCTTTCATTGCCCTTAAAATACAATGAGGCATTTGCCTTAAAAAAGAGATTCCCCCAAACGACAGAAAAAATGTATTTTAAGATACTGGTCAAATAAAGTTTTAACTCTAATAGTTCCTAGCATTTGGATACATTAATAATGTATGTACATTAAAACGGCCATCATAACGTGGCTGCCTGTTAGAGCATCGATGAGGAAACCACCTGCAGACAGAGACAAAGCTCAGAAGAAGGAGTACGGGCATCTTTGAAATTCAGCAGGAATGACACAACAAAACCACATTCATAAAAATTGCTGTGACCAGGGAGGAACAAAATCAAAGAATAAAATAAAGTTGTAAATTTTTCACTTTAAAGAGGGTTTTAAAAAACATACGTGTATTTACTCACTGGACATACCTTGGCTGACCTAGTGATGGCCCCGATCTCCGAATAAAGATCAGTGCTGTCTGGGAACTTTTCCACCACCATAGTGCAGACGTGGTGCAGGAGGGACTGCTTGTGCACCGTGTCCTTGACTTCTGGAACCTTCTCGAGGTAGCTCAACTCAAAAGCTTTGGCCTGTAAGGGGGGAAAAAAGAGAAGAAATTAAAACCAAGAATGTTTACTCCTTCCCATGCAGATTAGCAGACAAAAATGATTAGCAAGTAGGGGCAGAGAGGAAAGAAGAAGAAGAATTGTACAGGAGAAGAAACTTATTGCTTTTATTTATTTTCAACTTGACAAAGAGTAGGCCTAAAATCACTCCATCTGCAGTGAAATGAGTCATGACACAGGTACCACAATTTGAATGGGGACCATCGACACTAAACTCAAGGGAGTTACACCAGAAGAGGGCCTAGCTCCACATTTCCTTCAGGTTATGCTGAAAGAAGCAGAGAGCACCCTGACACACAATAAAAAGAAAAAGTCGGTTCTGTTTTCTAGACTATTTTTCTGGTACAAAACAAACACTGGGTTGCAACTGTCATAACGGTTTTGAATTTTGTTTTTTGAAGGACAAAGCTTCAGGGGAAATGCTGAGACATCAGGCTTACGTTGGTTCCATTCAGAAAGTTCCCAATGGCTAGTAGAGTAGAAAGAATAAATCCCAAAGTTTTATTGTGCTCCAGTTGGTCCATTCCTTCCTTCAGGTCTAGAAGTGGTTCTGCAACTTCCTGCCATGAGAATAGAAACAAGAAAGTGAAGGCTACAGCTTGCTATAGCTGCTTTAAGGTTTTAATTCTATGGTTTAGATTAATTACTGCAAAAAGTTCCTGAACTGGCGTCTCGCAGAGTGCAAACTGGCCATGTGTGCTGGCTTTCTTCCATGTTCCAGCTAATAAATCACATGCAAGGACAGCAAAAAAATACATAAAATACTTTCCTAATGTTGCTTCTTTATGTATGCAACTGCCTTACTTGTCCTGGGGATTATTCTGTGCTTCTAAACAGGAGAGAGGGAATCAAAGAAGGGGCTGCTGCATTTGCGTTAGACACATGAACACCCCCTGCCCCAACTGATAAAAAAAGCTTCTTATAACTAATTTTTCTAATGTTTGAAAAGCAAACAAAAAAAAGTTAGAACCCTGGCTGGCTTGACATTTGTAGCCTGACCCTAAAGCTTTCTTCAAATGATGGCCACCTCCGAGTTTTAGATATGGTTTTGTGCTTGTATGACTTTAAAACTGACTCCCCCCTGCCCCGCTACCGTAAACATCAAGCTTTACGAGTGCTCTCATTTTACTCTTTTAACTTAATGCATCCTCCATCCACACATGTTATCTGAGTATAGGTATGTAAACTGATAAGGCTTGAAAACATACATTCTGTTCCATTACCTCAGGACGTGAACTACACCAGAGAGTTCAAAGGAAGAGAGCGAGGGTAATTGAGTTGATGTAGCTTATTTCTGTGTCTGCGTGCGAGCCTCACCGGTATTTATTTTGTATGCACAGTAACAGTTCACATTGTTTCTATCTCCAAATGCCATCCTAAGCATTTGTGAACAGCATTATTTTCCCAAATTATCACACTCTTTATGAGCCAACAAGCCAAAATTAAGCTGTTATTTTAGACCAAGAAGCAAAATAGTTGAGAACTTTAGTTTCTTGGAGAAATACAATGGGTCATTCAACAACTGTAGTGATATTTTACCACAAATAAGAGCACAAAAATGAAGAAACATACATTTCTAGTCACTACAGAAAACATAATCTCCTGAAAAGAAAAGAATATGGAAAATTCAAGACAAATTAAATTAAGAGATGACATAGTGAGCAAAGTAATTTATAGGTCAGAGGAGAGGTGCTAAATAATCCAAGAGTTTATCAAGTTAAACTAAAATCAATAAACTGCTGTACAGAATTCTTCAAATTGTTTTAAAGTCAGGGTTGATTTAGTTTGCTTTGTTGCATTATGGGGATGCACCAAACTCCTCTGCATCTGCTGTAAACAGAGGATTTTGAACTCTTTTACTTGTATCAATTTGCAACCTGCTAAAGAATCATTCCTAAAAGGTTAATTTAAAGCATTCTGAAGGTGAATAAAAAGGTAGCATAAAAGGCGTCCAAAGCAGGCCATACTGTAGCACTTTGTTTAGCTATTTACATGCAAGTTATCCAAGCTTAGACTTTCTTGTATATAGTACACATTTCTAAATACTCTGTATTTTTTATTCTATTGTAGCATTAAAAAACATTAAAACCCGATGTGCTACATACTGTACAATCAGATGCAACACCCATTCTTGCTCCCTATAAACCTCATCTTCTACCTAAAGAGGGCAGATACATAATGCAGAGCTACCTCACATCCTTAGATACCACGTATCCTTATTTACCACGTTTTTATTTTTTGCCTAAAAATTATGCTTGAATGAAATTTGAGCGTTGGTCTAGAACTTCTGCCTGCGAGACATCTGTTATTGTCTCATAAACATTTAATGCGCATGCACAAATGAACTCAACTGTATGTGTGCAATGAATCCAACGGTCCTGGGACAGGGAGGACGTAGCACACATGTTCTGCACAGCTGATCTGGCATATGCATTGTTACCAACGTGTTATACTGGTAGTAAGTTTGGCTTACTGCACCTATACAAGTTCACGAGCATGTTTTTCCGGAAGGGGTGAAAACTTGGTTGGGATGGGAACTTTGAGATGACCAAAATGTAATTTGCCATATTTGCATTTAATCAAGACTGGCCTGCATAAAACAACGTAAAGTATCAGGATCATACTGCAAAACTTCAAAAGCTCTTAGGAACTTTTAAAAATCTTCAGACAGTTTAAGCATCACTCAAAAATACAATCTTTTGGAACACTTTCTCTAGCACACTGATTCCAGTGAGACTAAAGTCAGGAGTAATCTTTCTGCTCAGAAGAGAAACTGAAGCAAACCCTTTTCTTTACCAATTCTACTTTTCTTATTTCTACATCTTCATATATTCACTTAGGATCCGTTAAAGTTGTCAGCAATAAGGATATATTTTCCCACAGTGACCTTAAGAAAAAAAAACCCATCTAATTTAGGACAACTAAAGATTTTATTCCTCTTTCTAAGGCTTTTAAACTCTCTTTGAGATAATGAAATTTGACAGCATCTGCATCATAAACAGTTCAGTACAAAGAACTAGCAGTAACACAACGTAATTTTTCAGAGCAATCAGAAGTCTGAAAATGAAGATTTAAAGTTGAAACTCTACCTCTTTTGTCTATGCCTTTAAAATACAATACCAAAAGAAAGATGAGAAAAATTATTGTTGCACTGATGACCTTCAGTAGGGATACAGTACCTTAGATACATGTTCACATTTCAAAACATTATACACATTATCAAACAGATCTTTTGGAAAGGGTTTTCCTTTTTTATTTTAAGAGCAAAGAATGAGTATTCATTCATCCAGTTCAGCCCCTCATAGTCCAAGGCTGCCCCCTATAAATGTACCCTGACTTGCTTTAGTTAATCAAATTCAATCCAAGAAGGACGACTTCCTTCATTATGTCTGGAAAGCTTTTCTACAAACATGAATAATATCTCACTTAACCCATTTCTTGAACGATTTCATGCTGTTTTTCTTTCAGGTTGTCAGAGATGGAGCTAAGACCTACTCAGGCAAAACTCTGTGCTTGGCTGATTAGCAAAAGAGTCTCATGAATGAGAACCTCAGCCTTACATGAACAACTCAGATATTTCACACTGTTGATATCATGGACCATCTAAAACTTCCAGCCTCATGGGAATAACAGTCAGATTCATTCATTTCTTACACAAAACATTCGTGTGACTCGATCAATAATGAGTGCATTCTGAACTGCTATGAATTTTCTGATTTTAAAATAGATTTAAAAAAAATCCAGCAAAAGCTGGACAAAAAAATTACAAAAAAATGTGGAGATAAGTGATTTGGCACCTAAGTTTCATGAAGCGTTTGCCCATTTGCAGATGGATCTTCTGCAAAAACAGTTTCAAGAACAGAAGAATGTTAGCAGGTTATGGGATTCTTATCAGAATCTTTAATGCAAACTACTTCATTTTTTAATTGAATATGCTCACAGTATCTTGTCTCAGTCTAAATAACGCTTATGTTTATTGGTTATCTGGAACGTAAACTCTGACTTGAACCTTTTGTTACTGGGGAGACCCAACTGCTTGCTCTCTCTCTTGTACCTCTGAAGTCTGATCCCACGTCTTCCTCTTCACCCAGCTAAGACCCAAGCTGCCTGTCATATCTATGCTTGTCTGCTAGGCTTCTTATCACATGCTCTTCTTACTTTATCAGAGTCATCATATGATATCTCCTGTACCATTTCAGGGTAAGTATCGTACTTACGCCTATCCACCTTTCAACAGGGATAAAAATCTTGGTCCTGTCTTCACTCCAGCTATTGCTTCTTTGAGTAATTTAGGTATTTGAGACATTTCATACTAACATCCATTCTACACGGATTTTAGCTGGCAATTCATTAACTTTGTGGCATAAACATTATAGGATCAGCAACAGGAAAACAATCAGAATTTCTTTAGCTTTTAGTAGTGCTTCAAATGTTACTTTTTGATTGAGAGGAAGCTAGAAATTCTAGGAACAGACATAGACTAACAGCTACAGCTAACTCAGCTCACATGAAAGGAACAATTTAGCCCTGTGGTAACTTCAAAGCAGAATAAATAGCCGTAACAGAGTAAAAAGAAAAACTGGCAAAAATGTATTCAGGCCAGAAACAAGCATTTTATGATTTACAAGTCAGAAATGTAAATGCCTAAGATTAAAATGTCACAATTAAAAAATCCTGAATATTACTGTGATTGCATTTCCTAAAACCTAGGAAAATTAAACAGAGATTGAGAAATCTCGACAGTTTTATCTGCAAATCAGTCCACTGTTGTATAACTTGTTAAATAACCACGGCTAGGCAAACATCAGGCATTTTCAGAAGCATGTCCCACTTCCCAGAATCCATATCACACAAAGTTACACTGATTTCTTAATATACACATATGTGCACAGATACACATACAAAATTAATAGAAACAGGAGAGAGCTGCCTGAAGAGCGATGCTTGGGATATGCACCGGAAGTGCAGCCCGAAGAAGGGTCCTGTGCCGAGATTCCTGAAAGAGCTTGTGAAAGTCAGCAAGTACTGAAATTCCTTACACAGTTTTATTCTGCTTCACCCATGCACCAAAATTATATGCTGTCATTTTGAAATTTTTCTCTGTGATTCATTATACATGACAGACAACCCAATTATAGTGTTCTCTGAATAAATGCCATCCATGAAGGAGGTGGCAACAACTGTCTGTGAACTGAAGAGAGACCCGTGAAGGATGTCTTATCTTTTGTCTATAACTTTGAAAGAGAGACATAAACAGAAATAACTTTAATGGATAGTGTTTTCCTTAGTTCAAATGGATGCAAGATCAACGCTCTCATTTTACGATGTAAGGTTGAATACTGTAGTCCTCATTCAATCTTTATCCGAAGAAAAATCCTTATTGCTCTGAAGTCAGAATTTCCTGAATAACAACATCTGGAGAAGATGTGGTAAGAATTTAGCCCTCTTCTTTGTTCCAATATCATTACTGCCTAATTAAAGGAAGGAAGACATAATCTCTAATTTTCTTTTATAGAAGGAACAGATTATGAAGGATCATTTTAGCTGTTTCCTAGTTGGCCACCAAAACAAAAGCAACCCATTTACTATTTCCTTAAAATATATTCTCATGTAATAACAAGGTCAAGGAAAGATTAACCAAAGCCTCGCAATAGTCTCCACCCCTGCCTCCCCGCATTCTCCTCACCTTTTCCACTATCTCGTAGTCCATCTTGAAAGCCCAGAGCTGAAGTCTGGCAGAGAGTTCGCTGATTGAGGAGAGGGTGAGAAGGAACTGCTCAGCACTGCCCAGGGGGACATCAGGGTTTGCCAGCTGGGCCTCCTGGATCTTTTGCTTCTCCTCCTCGGTTGGGATCATTGTCAGGATTTTCTGCGAAGGGAGACAAAAGGCAGATGTCAGCATCAGGGCCAAGAGGCATGCAAGGGCTGGACGCAGTGGCATGGGGATGCTCCTGTGGCAAGTGCTCCTGCAGCGCAGGCTCACGCAATGAGATTCGCTTGGACTTCCCCTGAGCTCCTGTGACAAGGGGTGAATTTCCAGCAGCAACGGCACAAGTCCTTACTCACTGGCTGGTAAATGAGAACAGCACTGTAGTAACCAAGCACTAACCCACCGCGCAAGAGAGCATAAAAAGGCCTGCTATCTCAAACATCTGCAGTTGAAAAACACACGTATTAACATGCATTTTTTAAAATTTGTAGTCAGTGGATGCGGTTACTCATGGGATCAACACTGAAGGAAGACAGCGCCTGGTTAGAATTGCTCCCCTCAACTTTCATATCAAAAAAATCAAAACTGGCCAACTTTCTGCAAGTGAAAGTGAGGGTACAACAGGGGAAATCTTTTGGCCTGTGATTTACAGCAGGTCAGACGAGATAGCAGGTCCCTTTTAGCCTCAACATCTACAAAACTTCCAGTGCACTTGTAGGTAGACAGGATAACTTGAAAACTCCTGACCCTTGCTGTTCTCATAATTTATTATTTTTCGTTCAGTCTGTTTTGTTTTTTATAAACGTGAGAACTATTGCAGCCTATTAGGTCACTCCCAAAAATTTTACCTGAACTGATGACAAGTTTCTGAGGAACACACATTGAATTTACAGTGGTATTGCATAACATATGGCCTTTTCCTCTTTTGATCTCAAAAGTCTAAAATATTGATGAAAAGGGATCTCAACATTTTCAGTTTCTGCTGTCAGTATGGCTCAAAACATTTACCTTTTCCCTTTAGTTCTTGGATTTTACACGCTTGTTCACATGTGGCAGCTGTCCTTCTCGAAGTATTGCTCTCTAATGTATTGCTTCTTAATTAGTTTTTAACATAATAAACACATTTCAAAATGAAGAAGAAAAGCAAAACAACATAAAGGCATCAGATAAGTTGAGGTCTTTACCCTGCCAATCAATGCCTCATTAAAACAAAGGAGTAGATTTTCAACACAATTCATGTTTATTCATCTGAGGAATGACATGTTTTTGCTGTTGCGTTCTATAATGATAGAGGCTGTTTTGGAGGGCAGGAGAGAGTAATAAAAATACCGCCAAAGAGCTATCAGACCTGCCAATCCAAACTACAGCCTTGTTCCAGTGCTGGACATAGCCAATTCATCAAAGTAGCACAACTGCCCCCTTCCAGTACCAATAATTCATCTGGCTCCTTATACAGTGCTGGAGCTAAGTGTGGAGAGCAAGGGACTTTTTCTGGTCAAACAGGCAAAGAACAAGACTTAAGCAAGCAAATAATGTTCAATTTGTTGAACTGGGACTTGATTTAATTTCAGCCTCAGCATTTGTATTGCTGTTCGTCTTCTTATGCTGACTGCCATAAACATAAATAAAGAAGCATTTATTTCTGTTAATCTTGGCCCTGCTTTTCATAGAATCATAGAATGGTAGGGGTTGGAAGGGACCTCTAGAGATCATCTAGTCCAACCCCCCAAACTGTTTTTTCAGTTAAGAAAAAACAAAAAGGCTTCTTGCTTGGACACTGCAAGTTTCTACCTTAATAAATTAATATCCTAAGGAAAAAAGAAGAGAAGGAAAATCTCTCAACACACTCTGGTGATTTTCCTTCCTCTGTCAATGACTCTTTGGAAAATATTCTGATGTGTACCTGTGGCAATTGATAGGATTTGTGTATAGATTTTGAGATGTGTCATCCATCCATCCATCCATCCATCCACACATGCTGAAATCTGTAACTTACCTCACACCTAACATCAAACTAGAGATTTACAAGTAGCTGCTTCAGGGCATTTCTCAGTGCTTAACCAATACTCATCTAAAAATCTTCATAAAAATGAGATACTGAGGCTGAAACTCCTAACAGGTGTTTCAGAGAGTGTTCTTTGAAGAAGTCAGGTCTCCTAGTGCCTACTCCTCTGTTCAACAAGAAGCCAACACCCCTTCAGCTGAGCCAGGGCAGTTTGCAAAGAGGATCCTATGAACATCCATACATGGAGAGCTTAGCAGTAGCCATGTGATGGATGTAAAAAAGCTTCTGATGCATTTTTGAAGGCTAACACTTCAGCAGTATTCTCAAATGCCTCCTACAAATAACTAGGGCTTTTGGCAGCTGCCCAGGGATCCCACAACTATTTTGTGGTGGTGCAGGGCCTTCACTCCAGAGATTTTGCACTGCTTTCAGGCATTTTAAAGAGAGCAGTGAAACAGTAAGCTTTATTTCCAAAGGGACTGTCTTCCTCCTTGAGCTTTATGTAAACACCACAAGCCAGATGGAGCTGACAAAAAGCGTTCGAGCCCAAGTATTGCAAGGCTGCTGTGCTGTGTACCGTAGTATGTGAAACAGAGAACGCCAAGCGAAAGAGCCTGTACTTGTGGTGCCAGCTGCTGAGGATCATCCCTGCTGCTGAAAGCCCTGTCTCCATGCGACCAGAGATGCTGTCAGGTCTCACACCACCCAGAGCGCAACTACCCTGTAACAGTGACTTATTCACTGGCACTTCTAATTTGCTCAGGCAAATAATTCTTATCCTGCTGGTTATCACCCTTGGTGTGCCCCTGAGCAAGTGGTAAAATGTTCCTATTCTTGATTTCCACTCTATGACTAATTTGAGCCATTTGTTCAGTGCTGGAAACTGAGTAGTACACCATCTGCCAGTTTATTATTATTTTTTTAAGCATCACTGATAGTAAAAGCAGCATAAAAACACAGCAGGGCAGAAGGTTACTGGCACTTGATATGATCATTAAATCACAAGTACCTTTGAATCTAATCCTTAGTTCATAACGCTCTCCCTAGTACGGCACTCTTCAGGTAGATTAGAGAACTCGCCATCAACAAGCCCTGTGCTCACATCTTCTAATACGTGTGATACATATATTTCACCTCTGTGCATTCTCACACAACTGTTTGGGCCAGAAACTAACATTCTGAGGAAAAACAGTGCACAAATTTTCTCATGAAGAAAAAGTAGTAATTTTTGGAGATCTCATTTGCATGAGATAATTGATCCTAACTGTTCTGCTCCCAGGGTGCTGGACCCAGCCACTTGCTTGGACTTGTTTATTTCCCAGACTCAGCCATCCTGACGTATGATCTCCAAAAATTTCTAAGAGGAAAGCCTTACAAGGCTCATAGGGCAAAATTTACAATCCCCATACACCTGGGGTTATGGGCCTCACTGTGGGACTCAAGGAAGCACCAGAGACCATGAATAGCCTGGAACCTCTGTGGAAATTAGGTGCCTAAGTTATCTCTTTCATGAGATAATGGGGCTTCTCACTGATGATGGGACTGCAGGGGTGCCTTGGCTTTCATATTTAGTTTCAGCTGGTTTTACCAGGCGAACAGGAGCCTGAAAAAAGTTAGTAAATTAAATATCTCGTTGTCGTTGGGTCGAAAGCTGTCTGTGGCTCGAGGCCCACAAGTTCATAAGCTGCATGATCAAATATACATTAGTGAGTATTTCATCGGATATTTGACAGCTCCCAAAAGGCTCTCACGCTTCAGATTTCCAGGCAGCTGTTAACAAGATACATCGGTGGTTTGCATTACCTGCAGAAACTGCATTACCTGCAGAAACTCTAACAACACATAACAGCATATGAAGGTGAGGATTCCACAGTGAGTGTGGCTGCCCGCACTAATTTTATTTGAATTCTTCCAAAAATGACCCAATTCTGAGAAGGGACTACATCTAAAATGCCTGATAGCCATCCCTGTAAATCGAGAACTGACAGCTGCTGCCTCAGTCAGACAGCTCCACTTCCTCAGCTCTGCTGAAATACACGAACATGCCATTGCTGTCACAGAAACCATAGAAGATGTTTTGGTTTGGGGCGAGGAGTGAAAGTGTAGCTTTTTCTCTTTAAATAAAGTCTGAAACTCATTAGGGCAGCCTTATGCTGACCGTGAGTGTATGGCCAGCAAGGCACTGTTGAGTCCATTCTCTCTTCTGTCTAGACTCGTCAAAGGAGGTGTTCTTTCAGGTCACGTGAGCTAGCGCAATTTGAAACATCCCATCACACTTTTATAAGACATTAGCTAAACAAACTGAAAACTGCAAATGCCAACGTACCATGGCAACCATCAGAACAAAAACTTAAGATACCTTGATAGTTTCCAAAAATCTAATTTTGTTTTCTGTTTATCCATGTCACCATTTGCCTTTTTAACAGCACGCTCTCATTTCTCACCTGTTTTCACATCTCAGGGCTTCCTAGACACTCCAGACACACTCAAAGTACTTAACAAATGTTCACAGCATTACCTCAATTTTATTCTGCTAAATTAATCAGACTGGTATAATTTGATTTCGATCCACGTTCCCTTACTGAATAGCACTTTGCAGAGGGACCCACTTTTTTCCTTTACTAAAGACAAGCAACAAGGACTGGCTTGGGGGACTCTATTCTTGCAGCTGCCCATGATACACTTCGTTAAAATTAGGTGCCAGGATTTTAAGCTCGCCTCTTTTGCTAAGCTCACAGAAAGCCCTCACCCATGCTAAGCAGGCAGTTCTTTATCCTGCAGCGAGCTCCAAGTTGTTTGAACACAATGAGTGCCAAGCTTTCAAAGAAAGGAAAACACAACCACTTTGGCAAACATAAGGTGACAAAAGATTTTTTAGCTGGACTGACGGATGCTTGCAGACACACACTGTGAATTTGAAAATATGTTTCTAGCAGCGCCTGCTCTGCATACTAAATGGACCACGTCTGGCCTTTCTAGCACCATGCCCATTTTCTGCCCTTTTTCACAGCTCAGGGGTACCTAACCACTTCAAACACATGGCCTAAAATACGCAATGTACTTAGGTATAGAGGGCTTTAAAATACCTGGAGATTTCTTTTTTCTCCTATCTTAGCTACATATTTGAAGTTAAAAAAGTATGGATTACTAACAAGAGCTAAATGGCACAGGCAAAGCAGCATTCAGCAGAACGTAGGACAGCAGCAGAGGGTTTACTGGGTCACTACGAACTTGATGATGAGTTGGGCTATCACAGACTTGTAGCCTGCATCGCACTGCATCACTGCCTTGTTGCTAGCACTTCTGTCAGCACTACTTTAGTCTGCTGTGCTTAAACGAATTGTTAAAGTCAGTTTTCAGATACCGTTTAACCTGAATTTACCCACCAAGGTGCAGAACTAGAGACACATGCACACTAACACGACAGTGACGTTGCTCCTCAGCGAGGGGTGTAGCACAGAGCTCACAGCCAAGGCAACAGATAGCTCAGGTGACTTTATACCCTGTTGATGCCCTGCTCTGTGCTGGATCCCCTAAAAGTTGAAGATGATCCTAAATTATAGCTTCTCTGAAATTTTAGCAGTGAACGTTATGTCCTTGCTGCACACATCACATCTCTTCGCCTGCTCTCCTTACATCTCTCTCTTCTGTTTACTAGTTGTGACATCTCTTCTAGACAATTAACTATGCAGAAAGGTTTTTCAGTACCCACTGTGATGCAGTTTTTAAATTAGATTGATCTTTTTTCCGTACCAGTCCTATCTCATTCAACCCATAGATTAGCTATAAAGTGTACTATATAGCAAATAATTTGCTTTATTCTCTGAATTTTTATATAAATGAAGCTGACTTACAGTGTTACTGATTCATTCATCATAACTATCAATTATTTCCTAATATTATTCCTAATATTTCCTAATAAACTGCAGATATGAACCAAAAAACTTTATAAAAATCTAGACTGAAAAGACAACCCCTGTTCCCTCTAAGCTAACTCTTAAGGCTAAAGCCAGTGAACAGATGGATACAGAAGAGAAGAGAACCAGGAAACAAAGCTTGTCTACACTGTAGATCAAAGGGGCAGTATGGAAAACGGAGGCAGGGCTCTGCTGAGAACAGTGGGACTCACAATGATGCATTTCTGTACCTCTCTTAGCACCTCTTGGCCAATTCTGCATAGCTTAATCCATCCCTCTATATCGCTATAAATGTCTGTCTGACTCTGTAACAACATGCTATAATAAAAATTTTTAAATTGGGGATTGGGGAAGGGAATCTGAGTTCAGTATAGGGTTTTACCTGATCAGAAGTAAATCAATATGGAACACTGAGGGGAAAAAAGCTCTTTCTCCATGAACATCATCCTTCCCAATCAATAAAGGCTTCATCCCTCAAGGTGCAAAGTACCTGGGCCCTGCTCCATAGAATCACTGCAGTTGGAAAAGACCTTTAAGATCATTGAGTCCAACCATAAACCTAGCACTGCTAAGTCCATCCCCAAACCATGTCCCTAAGTGCCACATTTACATGTCTTTTAAATACCTCCACGGATGGTGACTCAACCACTTCCCTGGGCTGCCTGCTCCAATGCTTGACAATCTTTTTGGTGAAGAAATTTTTCCCAACATCCAATCTAAACCTCCCTTANCTCCACGGATGGTGACTCAACCACTTCCCTGGGCTGCCTGCTCCAATGCTTGACAATCTTTTTGGTGAAGAAATTTTTCCCCACATCCAATCTAAACCTCCCTTAGGCACAACTTGAGGCCATTTCCTCTTGTCCTGTCGCTTGTTACTTGGGAGAAGACACCAACCTCCACCTTGCTACAGCCTCCTTTCAGGTAGTTGTAGGGAGCAGTAATGTCTCCCCTCAGCCTCCTCTTCCCCAGGCTAAACAACCCCAGTTCCCTCAGCCGCTCCTCATCAGATTTGGGCTCAAGACCCTCCACCAGCTTCGTTGCCCTTCACTGGACACACTACAGCACCTCAATGTCTTTCTTGTAGTGAGGGCCCCAAAACTGAACACAGTATTTGACATGCGGCCTCACCAGTGCTGAGTACAGGAGGACGATCGCTTCCCTAGTCCTGCTGGCCACACGATTTCTGATACAAGCCAGGATGCCGTTGGCCTTCTTGGCTACCTGGGCACACCGTCAGCTCATACTCAACTTATTCCTTTTCTCTTGATTTTAAATATCTGGATGATCACATCAGGACTGCTCACATCCTTAGCTTGAAGTTGTGGACACAAAACTCAGAAATCCCATTTTCTTTAGCACTGGGCAAGTATATGAACAGTGTATCGTTTCCGGGTTTCTGAATTCTTCAATTTGAAAGATACCTGTATATATATTTAAAATTAAATTATGGGTTTCTGGCAGCTAATGGAAAGGTCACCCAAAGGAGGGTGTGGTGGTACAAGGGACTCACAACTGTGGACACCACAGGTGGCTGGCAGATGGACAGCCCAGCTACAAATGTTGGCACTGGAAAGGGTGAGCTATGCAGAGCAGACGAACTATTAAGCATGCCAGAGAAGGAACCAATACAAAGGAAACGATACATGGAAGATAATATAGATGTGTCCTTTTTTATCAGCCATTTTATGTTGGACTTTATATGGAAACATTGCCTACAGCACTGAGATCTAACCGTCAGTCTGCGAGTTGGGCTTGGCTGGAGGAATACTTCCCTCCAACAATTTAAAGCTTAGTACTGCAAACTGCAGTGGTGGGTATACGGGCTAGGTCATGAAAAATTAATTTTTCAGCCTGATTTGTCACCTTCATAACATGAATAAGGTACGTATGTAGTAAACAAGTAACATAGCTTTGGGAAGAAACTATATTCTAGTAGGGATAAACCAGTCCTTGCCTTCTAGCTAGAACGATCTTTTGCCTTAAGTATTTCTTTTGCATCTAACTGTTGGCAACTGCGTTTCCATTCCAGCCAGCTTTTCTCTTCTTCTGTAGTCAGCACAGTGAAGGTGGAAAGGTGGGAAATCATGAAGCACAGCAGCAAAGCACTGAAAGGTGACTGTGAATCTGTACGTGACCTCTGCAGCTTAGCTACTGGTTGAGATTTGTAGTTGTGCGGATTAGTCTTACTAGAGTAAGGCTTATTAAAGCTTATAGGATTATTAAAAAGAAAAAAAAAGATTTGAAACGAATACAACCACAACGAAAATAAAACAGGGGAGCAGCAGGCTTCCTCTACACTTCATAGAAGAAAAATGATTTGATAAAAAAAATAATAAACAGAGCCCATCTTGGATCTCGGTAAGAATATCTGCAAAGTCAAACATGTAATGGTAAAAATTACATCATCTGTAATCTTTATACCAACTGCTTTTCTTCAAACAACAGTAACACAGAAATGCTATTTTGAGCAGAACTAGTCACTGTATTTGTTTTCCATTAGATATACAATCTAGAATGACTCCGACAGCTAGCTGGGCATGAACTTTATTAAACCCTGTACCAGTTGCATCAGCCCTAGTAACTGCCTGTTCTTGCTGCTCATGATATTTCAGTCAAGCTTCAGAGGAACAGGTAATACTCTGAAAATCTTGACAGGAATTAGCACCGCTGTTACTCTAACTTAGACACAAACAAAGCAGAGAAATCCACCTTTACTGAGCATGCCCGACCTCAGGTGAACACTACATGCTTCTGAGCACAGTACACTGATTTGACAAGTTTCAGCTCTCAGTCATGATATAACGCATTCCCTTTTCCCCCTTCCATGCGAAGTCTGGCCTGTACCATGTGTAACATCAGAAAAAAAGGAAACACTAAAAAGGCAGACTTGAAGACATTTGATTATTCTTTCTTACCTCTATTCCTTCCTTGTTTAAGGCATATTCGTCAAAGTTCAAAATAGCAGTCTTGATAGTCCGGGGAGGGGGCAACACAGTCAAGCCAATATTAATAGCGTTGCTTCGTTTTGAGTCCAATACAATGATCTCCTGTCGCTTTCCATCTGCAGCAGTTTTCTTGGTGAAGAAAAGAACAAGAATATTATTCCTCCAGCCTGTTTTATAAAGAAAAAGTAACTCCTTTCACTAATGACTTCCCCGACTCAAGGGTGCTGACACTGAATGTAAATCTAATGCATTTATAGTCATCCAAAAAAGCTAAATTCTTCTACTGCATCCTTGTTGGTATCAGCATGAGCTGCCAGGATCTAAGCAGAGGGCTGAATGCAGTCTCAGATGCTGTGCAAAGCCGAGCTGGCCTGAGACACAGGAGTCCCCGTGAGGGCTGGGAATGCCGCAGTTCGCGGCAGGAGTCAGTCTGAAAAAAGTCTGAAGCTGCCTCTGCTGGGTAAGAGCTCTGCCTTTCAGCAGGACCAGATGGCGCAGGGCGGGTGGGGCAGCAACTGGGTGGCTGATGGGCTCCAGGGCTCAATTCCCCCTTGCATGCATCAACCCAGGGTGGCCACTGACCCTCTCCGGCCTGCATGGCTGGCTGAGAAACAGACAAGGTGGTTCCCACCTGCCTGCCACCACTCTCCTGTGTTGTAAATCCACCTCGGGCACTGACACAGGAGAAGTAGAGGCCTTTCTAGAGACACTGGCATGGTTTTCTGACCTCTGGCTGTCAGAGGAATGGTATTCCACCTTGCTGCTCACGATATGTCTGTTAAGCCCTTCAGAGGTGCGTAACAACTTCAACTTTTCTGCTTTTTTTCAAAGTTTTATTTGAGACTAGACATAATCCTTGGATCTTACCTCCAGGATAAACTACAGCATAAATAATAACGAAAGCACAAAGAACTAAAAACATACGTTTTAAATTCCATTCTAGGGAAGACCCAACAAATTTCTTTCTCTCTCTCCCCATCCTCATACTGCCAAAATGTGAACCAGCCAGGCAAGGTGACTCACAAACCATTTACATGCCATAATATAGTGTTGAGTGTGGTCCTTGTTTTTACGCTCCAGCATGCCTCTCATTCTATCACTGTCCCACGCTAGAAGGTGTCTTTTTGGCAACTACGTATGTCATATACCAAGCAGCTGCAAGAGGAAAGAACGCTGCTCCTCATACACAGGGTTTTTTCCTCCCGCTCCATAGACATGAACTTTGGAAGCAATTTTTCTCTGTTTCCCCTTCCTTTGCCCTATCAGAGATAGACTGAGGGATGCCGTCGAGCACAGGAGCATAGGGAGAAGACAAGCACATTGATGCAAGCAAGCACAGACATGCTTTGCTGTGTGTAAACCCACGTCTCAGCAAGGCACAGGCTGCAGATATGAGTCTGTGACGTCCCTGTAGAGCCTACTACCTTTGCTGTGGTTAGTGGCTCTGGCAGCAGCAGCCTTGGCACAGGTGCACCTCGCAGGAGCAAAGAGAGAGCCTAAACAATCCCTCTTTCCAGGCTGTAGTGTGGCAGCCCATAAAAGCGTTTAGAACAGAGAATCATCCGTGTTGTCTATAGCAGTAGTGCCTCTTGTATCTCTAGTGGATTTGGGGCAAGCCCACGAGGAGACTCTTACTGGCCCAGTCTCGAAACGTGCTCAGAATTGTAGTTTAGACCACAAAGCTTTGTTCTCTGCTTCCTTTGGGTCCACACCACAGCCACCACTGAGTTAAAAATGCCCTACTGCCAGGTCTACATGCTGATTTTGCACTGGAAAAACTGTCTCAATTAATAAATATGATTTTATCAAAGTACCTCCGGCTGTGGGTCAGCCCATAATGGGAATGCAGTTAAATCATTACGAAAACACCTTTTTTCTGGCATAGCTCAGCTCCTTGCCTGCCCAGGAAGAGGTAAGCCCACCCGTCCCTTCAGCCTGCTCAGCACGTGTGTGGCACCACAGCCCTTCCATCATACCAACATGATTAATGTGGTATGACGCAACTGTGAAAGTAATGAGAGGGTTGGCTTTTTTAAACTTGAAACAGCACTTTTGCAGTAAACAGGATAAATTTTAGGAGAGCAAAGATAACATTTGTTTTCAATTTCTGTATGTCTGTTCGGTCAGAACTGCTCTCTTCTAACATCTTAAAAGCATCCCTGAAGCCTTCTTGAACTTTCTCATCTTTGAGTAAGAGAGACCTCTTTTTCTTGCGGAGCTATCTGAAGGACTGAAGATGCAGCTTCTCCTTTAAAGCAGTCATTTTTACTTTCATGGCCATTAATCACATTTTCAGGACCACAGTTAGTGGCCAAGACCACATAAAAACAAGCAGGGCTCACCAGAGACTTCTTCCTCTTGAGTCTGTATTTCACCAAGCCTTTTTTTAAACCACGACTTTTTACCTTGTCCTTCGCGGCACAGAATTACACAGCTCCAGAGAATCTATGCAGAAGGGAAAAGGCTGGGGGAAAGGATTTAAATTTAGGCTTTCCACATGTGGTATGGGTAAGTAAGCCTCAGCTCTGCAGCTCTGTTTTTAGGCTCCTAAGTTTGACAAGAGAGACATATTCATTTGAGGGACATATGATGCTAACCACTGGGATGATTGAGATTGCAACAGCGTGCTCGCTCCTTAGCAATGAGTTATGAAAGACAGATGAGCTGTATAGGCGAGGTAAGCACGTAGGTATTTTCCAGAGCTGTTTAGCCGCATATGGCGTATAAAAATTTGGGGTAAATTGTCTCAGAAACAGGGGCAGAAGAGATTTTAAATTCATTCTGGGGATGTCGGCTGAGTTACAAAGAAATCTTTTCCAAACTAATAAAAAGATGAAGAAAAGAGAAATATTTCACTACTATGAACTTTATTACCCTACCACTAGGAAAAGAATTCGTTTTTGTCTGCAATGAAATTGCACATGTGTAAGTGTCTGACTGTTAAAATAAGCTACAACTATTAACTTCTATTACAATATTAGGTGACTTCAGCCTCTGTTTTAGAAGTTCATTAACAGAGAACGACTTCAAACGCCCCAGGGAACAGTGCACTAGTGCACTTGGTTTTATATTGTACTGTGTCAGTATGTAACGTAAGCCCTGAACTGCTGAATATCATACTATTAAAGGTAAATACAAAATTAGTTATAAAATACAAATACATCAGGTGGTATAATTTGTGGGATACAAATGTTCCTGCAATGTATTAACAATTGCGGTGAATTTAGATCTTTACAAGATCTAACAGGACAGACTCTGTTGCCTCTCTTGAAGGCTGGGTAGTTGATACAGGTCAGTCAAAAACCGTTATCATCCCACAGAAGGTAATCTGTAGCCTGATGAGCACATACTCTAAAACAGGCCTCTCTGCTTTAATTAACAGGGGAAGCAGAAAAATTTAAATAACTTTTCCAGTGGTTGTATAAATCAGTAATTATATATGAGCATCAAGTCAGAAATATCTCCTGCATTTAAACTGCATCAGTAGTACAGAAAAAATTGGGCAATCCTTTAGTAGAGAGACGGCAATTTTTTAATTTCTGTCTCAATTAGCAAAGATTTGGCACTGGAGATCTCAAGTGGAATCACTCGGCTGCCACTGGCTTTGTCCAGGATACATACATACATAATCTTTTTCAGAAACCCTGTTCCACATTTATGACTTGCTTTGGCATTTATTCAAATTGCAACAAATGTTTTCAAAAGGAATATGTGTCTAGGCATGTATATACACCTGTACGTGAAAACACGTTCCTTGATTTTTCACCCCTACTAGTTTTTATGTCTGTGGGCACATGATGGATCACTACGTCCCACAGGGTATAGATGAGTCAGCAAAATAATACTGCCAAATGACACGCAGAAGCAAGTGGATGGACAGAAAGGCTGAACAACGCCGTTTGGTACAGTAATGTCTGCGTGTTTTCATTTCTCTTCACAGAAAAATAAACACTTTGAAGCACTTTGCCGAAATACCTGCTTTGTTTGGCAGAGTGAGAAGGAAGGAAATTCTAGACTCGCTTGGAGGGGATACCTGATCACTCTCTATCTATTTGCAAACAGAATGTCATGGTCCCCTGTTCCAGAAAATAAACCCTCTGCAACTAAAGGTGCTCCATTAACTATAATCGATGTGTGAGTTGTCCACTGTGGTGTTAAGTTTTCCGAAAATCAAGAATCTCCCCTCCCAGCCTCCCCCGCCTCAACTCCTGTATTATACCCTACAATTTAAAATCCACTTTATTTTATTGCAGTCTATTGTGTTTAATGAAAAACTTCTCATGAGCCAGGAAGTAGCTGTTTATAGATGTGTGTTGTGGAAATCACAGTGAAGGATTAGAAACTGGAGTAAAATTGGTTACAG
This sequence comes from Steatornis caripensis, assembly GCA_013398225.1. Taxonomy (NCBI): domain Eukaryota; kingdom Metazoa; phylum Chordata; class Aves; order Caprimulgiformes; family Steatornithidae; genus Steatornis; species Steatornis caripensis. Next base: position 317,857 of record VZSC01009915.1, on the reverse strand, counting down.
CTGTACAAAAGAGCAGATGCACAAGATAGAGCCAAGCCCCCCCTACACACCCCGACTTCACTTCTCTTCCTTCTGGACTGTTCCTTTTCCATGCACCTGCTTCCATCTATTGCTATGAAATCTGGAGATTTGACTTTTGATTTGTTGCTCTGCGCTCTTTTTTTCAGCTGAACCAACTGAGCTGTGAGTCAGACTTGACGATATTATAGAATAAACCTGTTTTGGATTGCAGCCATTGGACATGAGAAACTAGACACAACGGAGAATGTGCTCCCTGGAAATAAACCAAGCAGTCTGGAAAAAGCGAGAGCTATCCTAATTTGAGTGCAATCTTCGTACCAAACCTCAAGTCTTTTACAGATTCAGTGGTCTGCTTAATTATTCCCACTCTCACTTGACCTAAGGACTATCTCCTACCCTGGAAGATTCGCTGGTATTCACCAAAACCACGCAGGAGTCTCAGAAGTGTGAGTAGGCCTCCACTACAGCAACGCTTGGTCATCACTGTCCTCTCTACAGAGGCAATGAGACTTCTATGTCTGCGTTGCGGGACGGGGTGGAAAGAGAGCCAGAACTCTAACGTCTCATGCAGAGAGCAGTTATTAGTCTCCAAGAGGAATTTAGTCACCTAAATCATTCCTCAGACTTGCACTAATTTCAAAGAAACCTGCTCACTCATCTTCCAGCCAGAAGCCAAAAGCTGTGCCAAAGCATCAAGCAGCCCAGGCAGGTTTGGGAAGCAAGCATAAGGGAAAGGGGGTGGAAATAGCCAAAGGTAGTTTGGGAACGTGCACAGTAAATGACTGGAAAAGGAAACATGTCACAATTCCAACAATTTAACTTTTTATCAGAAATTCTGGGTGAGAACAAAGGATTGAGAATCAGACTGATCCATTACAATACTGGGATTTAGCACAAAGCTAAAGTTTGCAAATGGCAAATACGTCATAATTCCACATTCAATTCGAGGAATTCAATGTTTTATGGATCTAAGAAAACGTTCTCATTCCTTCCATCTATGAACCATCTGTGGCAGATTTGTATTTACAGGGAAAGAGACGAGGAGTAACACGCCACGACGTCACCAGCATTCCTTCCTCAGTAGAAAAGGAATTAGAGAGAGAAATTAATCTCAGCATTGGCCAAATTAGCAATCAGCTGAATGTGTTTGTAGAGCTGCTAAGCCACACGCTTTAGATCTACGTGTATCTGTGTCACAAAAAATTTAGCTAAGAACAGGGCTGGCAGGATCTACACGAGCCATGTATTTATGTACCTGTTGTTTGCTGGGTACTTAATGTGGGGCTGGATTGTTCAAATTGCAATGTTCCCACTTGGCCAAGACGGTCAAAAATGACTATTATAAAATTTTAAGTTAATAACCCAGACAAGTTACAAGGACAACTTGCACTGTGAGACATCCAGTCTCCTCAGATTAAGGACAAACACTAAAATATATATATAGCAACTTTTGCCAGCCAAAGAGAAGTAAAATTTTCAAGGTACTGACTGTTTTTTATGTCATTATAAAACATACTGGCATACACAGAAAACATACAAGTGATTTATTTATTTGAAATAAGAGAGATGGACGTCTTTACTAGGATTTTAACCGGAAAAAAACGTTGTTTCCCTGATACTGAGTTCTCTGCTTAGAAGAAAAAGAGTTTAAGTAGCCATGAAAAACAAATGTTTGCGCTAATAACTGCTTTAATGCTACTTCAAATTCCTACTAAATTTAAACTATAAAAGACTTCCCTTTGTTGCTGAGTCTAATGTTAAACAGCCACATCACCAGCCCTTTATTTTATTTATTTTATTACAATACTTCTAAGGAAGAGGGAATTCTAGCTACAGAGGTATTTCCTGTGCCAGCTTCTATGCTAAAATTTGGATAGCCACATTGTACAAATTAAGGATTTAAAATAGGCCTGTTCAACAGTATAAAAAAACCCTCAACACCCCTACAGAGCTTAACTGTGAACTTCGTCCAGCTGACAAGTTGATCCTTCAGAACAAAGCACACTTGTAGACTTTCTGCAGCAGATCTGCTTTGATACTCTAACCTGTCTACATCATGATTAGGAAGATATCACCAAGTGAAGAACTGTCAAATACATAGACACGAATCATCACACCGTGACCTTTATATGAATGTGACAAAATATTTCAGATTTCAATACCTAGTTTAGCACTCAGCTATGAACAACCTGATGCAAAATTTGTTGGTATTCCCCACCTGAAGCGATATCCCAAAACCAGCAGACCTGAGATAAGAGGGCAGCTTGGCACGTACAGCACCCTAGCCTCATCTCCTAGTTTCAAGCCATGGAATATCTTTCACCACAGGCCAAGCTAGAAACATATCCAGTAATTTCCACTGTTTTCATATAAACAACATAAATCATCTAGATCTAAGTCAGAATGAAAACCAATACAATAGCAAAATAACAGCAAGCTGAATACAAGTTGTACCTTTGTGACAGGCAGTTCCTTGGATTTAGACTCAAAGAGATGCTCCAGTTTGGAAGTGTCCACCTTAATGGGTTCCAGTTTCGACCACAGGAATTCTCTGCAGCGTTTGTTGTTTTTACACTGCCACTCAAATGGCCGTACCTCGTTCCAAAACAGACGAATGGTTTTCTTCTTCTTTATAAATGCTGGCTGACCCCTAGAAACCTGGGGTGACCCTAAACCCTGAGGAGTGCTGAAGAGCGGAGGAGGAGCCAATAAATTAGCAGAGGGTGGAGGTGGAGGCGGACATCCAAACAGCAGGGGAGGTGGTGGTGGAGGCAAACCCAGAAAAGAAGGTGGAGGTGGAGGAGGGGGAACAAGGGAGTCCCCAGGACCCATATCCATGTCCAACACATCTACATCATCCTCCTCCCCCAAGTCTGTAAAATCCATGTCTTTGATTTTAAGTTCTCTAGGATTAGCCATGAGCTGATCCCAGATGTAGTCAGATTCCTTCTTTGGCTGTGCTGGTGTTTTCTCGGGGACCTGTTCATGGATTTCATCTTCAGGCACAGCTGTCCCCTTGGCCAGCTCACCACTGTTGAATTTTTCTGCAAAGGCTTTCACGCTGCCTTGGTTGTCCAGATTTCCAATCTCCATCTTTTTGACACTTTCATCTTTGGCCTGCTTCGTGGCCTGAAGGATAGAGATCCTACTGGCTAGGCTAGTAAGTGACTCTGCGCTTTCCTCCGTCTCCTTCTTTTCCTCCTTCGCCTCCAGCTCCTTCTCCTCTTCATCCTTGGGCTTTTTATTATGCGCATACAACATGTCCAGCATAAACCGCTTGTTGTTGAGGATGTTGCTGCACTGCTCATTCACACCAGCATCCTGAATGGTTTGCGACCACAGACCTGCAATCACACACACACAGATGGGAAGAGTCAAAGGGAGGGAGCCAGAGCACCAAGAACACTCCTCAACCCACCAGAAAAAATCTGGGGGACACATGCACTACTAGTCTGAAACTAGGCAAGCAGTAGCTTTGAAGATTGTGAAATAAGCGACAGCGCTGATACATGGCTCAATCTTGATGGGCTGGCAGTAATTATCAGAAAAGGAACGGGAGCAGAAAATAATCAGTGTAGCTTGGGAGGGACTATATACAACTGGCAGGATTTCACGGTTCAGGTTTCTCCTGAAATCTGTCAGGTTTCACTTTGTACTTACTACCCCAGCTCATTTTATACAGCGCATAAATATTCAGAATCTTTAATAATCTGGAATGGGGCTTAAATATCATGACAATGGCACAAAATACGTTATTGTTCTACTTTTCATCTGGCCATAAACTGCAACCACCCCAGGAAAGCTTGTTTATAAAAGAGATCTTTTCTGCCTGATGTCAAGGTCAACATGTAACTGCTTTCTCCTTCTCCTCCTCCTCCTCCCTCCCTCCTGGCTACGGGAGGACAGCTTTCATGTCTGGCTGTCCCTCAGACCTCCTGGCTGGGTACCCAGGCCATCTTCACAATGTGGACCATTTGCTCTCAGGACAACTCACCGAGTATAAGCATAAGCAAGTTTTTTAAAGTTATTTCTAGGAATATTGGTGCCTTTATAAAAGATTTTTGAAAATGCCACTCATCAACCACTGTTGCCCTCCCTGCAATATGCGATGGCATTGAAAGCCTAATGGCCTTCTTCCCACATCACAATCATTTAACATGACACTGTAATGAAGCTTCATCTTTCTGACTACTGCTTTTCTCAACAATAATCTGCAAAATACCACGTTTGAGGCAGCACCACAAATAACAAACTATAGCAGTCAAATTGTAGAAATAAATGATGTAAGCGTCTCATCGACTACATTTTCCTGAATATAATACTCCTAACCAATGTGGATAACGTGTCTAAAAATTATGGCGCTCGTTTTTCCAGTGGGCATCAGATGAAGTACTTGAACATGGACAAAGATAATTCTTCACACTTACTGTATTTCCTGTACAGGATTCCTTCTGTTCCCCATAGGCTTTACACATTTGATTAATATAATTTTTACAAACTCTATTTCTTAAACACATCTTATTTCGATTGCTAGCCTTCCTTCCTTTTGGCCCCTTGTGATTAAAGACTTTCTTTTATACCTGTCAGTTACCCTTTCTCTTAAGCTTCCATTTTATCTTTGTTTCTGCTGTTACGCTTCCACCTTTTTCAATACTTCAGAGTTTTAAACACCTTTTATGGCTTCCTTCATCAAGGGAGTTGCTCTCTTACCGTGACATCTAGCCCTGTGTTCTGAGAAGGCGCCCCCTCGGTGAGATCCACATCCAGGGCCCCACAACTTCCCCCTCCCCCCCCCTCTTTAAAATAACACCATGTTAGGACAGGTCTCACAGCACAAAGCATATGGACAGCAATGACTCTCACCTCTATTCAGATCAACTTCTAAAGCACATTTTTAAATGAGTCCAGAGGTTTAAACCCAGACAAAAGAAAGATTTTTTGTTTTCAGCAATGCATACAACCTCCAAAACTGTCTCCTTCTACTTTATTGCAGAAGGCTTGGCTGCTTCCATTACCTGTTTATTTTTCCTCAGACTTTATCCATGGAATTGTCTTCTCGGCAAGATTTGGCACCTGAGACGGTCTCTCAGCTTTGTCTCTGAGGTGGTTTCTCCAGACAACATGACTGGACAACTCCTTCCCCACACCATAGAATTTACCCAGCTGAGCCGCCACAGAAGATCACCCCCTGCTCCCAGCCTGTCCTTCAAAGATGTTCAAGACTCCTCTCAAGACCCCTCCTACGAATCTCACATGACCTACCTGCTCGCAGTTTCACCAGCTGGGCTCCTCCAGGATTTGATCTCTTTGCAAAACTGCTCATCAAAATTCCCCCAGACACAATCTCTAACGTGGGCTCCCCAAGTTTGCCTCCATCTGCCCTAGCTAGTCAAAGATTATTGCTGTGTCTTGCTACCAGAACCAATGGACCGCCTCGTAAGTGGCAAACTGCTTGCTGGGAATGTGAGAACTGCTGGAGAAAGAGGTCTTCTTTGCTTTCTGAATCTCCTCACCTACCAGAGAGCAAACAAGTCACTACATGTGACCTCCTACATAGCACAACCTAATAAATCTTTGGTCTACTGATAATCTAAGTAAATGTTAAGATACTGATTTTTCGTTAACAGGGTACATTTCTTAGCTTTTAACAAAAAGTACATAAGCACTTTAATTAGAGTGGTAACAGGTCGGTAACAGACAAGATGAGGGGGAAAAGCCTGTAACCTGTTCTCCCTTGCTTGCATTTGGACTATCTTGGACTATCTCACACTGTAACAACATCCTCCATCTGTCATGCCTCCCCTCCCTTTCCTACATATATATCCATCTATATTCTTTAAGAGTGCAATAGCATTTTAAGTAACTCAATCTTGGTGCTGTCTGAAAAGAAGATAGCTCTTACATTTAGAATAAAAATAACATTAATGCTTCCCAGGGAAAAAAGTGATAGGGTTTAAACATGAACAGTACAATCTGACAGTTCATCTCTGTGAGGTAATCCTTGTGATTCAGTGTCATCCCTCATCCTTCAGGGCTGCTGGTCCTTCAGGAAAGAGCAAGACTATTTCACACGGTGAAGCAATTTTTGTTTTCTTATGAATCTTTAATTTTAATTTTTTCTTATTAATTTTCTTATTAATTTTTCTTATTAATTTTCTTATTTTCTTTCTAATTTAGAAAACTTAGGACAATGCACTCCCCTGTTCAGCTCTAACACGACTTGGAAACCAAATGCCGTAATTACATTACATTGGTTTACCTCTCTATAAAAAAGTAGAAAAGGCTAATTAATCAATGAAGGTCAAAATCTGCCTTTTACTCCCTGCCTGGTCTGTATACCAAGCTCTGGTTGTCATTATCTCTCCAGGCAGAAAACTGGTTGTTAAGGTGTTTTCCAGGCTGGGCCACCCTTTACAGGTGCCTGGTGGCACATCTGACCAGAACCACTTGTCACTACAGAGCTGGTCTTTTCCAGGCAAAGTCTATTTCTTGTGCCTCCTCCACACAAACTGAGGATGGCGGCAGCCCAGAACTATCTTCAGCAGCTCCTATGTATCTCTCTCTGCTTTCTGAAGGCTAAGACAGGAAACTGGAGGGAAGGAACAAATGTCCCAGTCCTAATAGCTCTTCCTCTTCCACTAAAAGCTAATAGCATGAGAAAAGGTATCTGGAATCTCGTGACAAATTGTATCAGCAGGGCCCCTCCTCTCATTGTTTTACGTGTAGAAAACCCAAATAAATTCTCTGGGAGCTAGAGACACAAGTTGCTGCAATGCGATGATCCAATAGTTAACACACTAATCTCTGGGGAAAAAAATGGTCTTGAGTGAAAGGAAATCTCATTTCATGAAGGCCTTACTGTTCCTCAAACATAGAAACCCCATCAAGAGTCTGTGAATTTCCAAGCAGAGAGTGGAAACGGATTTGGCCAGGGTGACGGAAGTCTTAGATAGGCGCAAAGGATTTGTTAGCTAATTAACACAACAACAGAGCTGCTAATTTAACTTTCATTTTCCACCAGAAACCCTTCATTATTGAAAAAGCTTCACTTTACCAGTTTCATTGTCACTGGTTAACTTGTCCTCTCTCTCTTCCCTCTCTAAAGTGCTGCTTGCTGAGGATATGCTGGATGCAGAGCAGTTGTCTTTTTCATTCACTTCCTCATTCTGTCTCTCTTTTTCACTGAGTATTGCACTTTCTTCTGGCTCTCTCTCTGGTCCTTGCTCCACCTCACTCTCTGGTCCCACCTCTGTAGCCTCTATTTCCTTGGGTGTCTCCGTTCCCTGCTCGGCCTCAGCCTCAGCCTCCTGCTCTGCGTCTGGTTCTGGTTCTGTCTCTGTCTCTGGTTCGGGTTCACTGGCACTCACTGGCGGAGAGAACAATAGGAGAAAGAGATTCATTTAATGACGGAGTCGTCTCGGGCTCACCCCTCTAAACGAGAGCGATGTGAAAGTTGTACAAGTGCCTTATGGAAAGAAGATAAAAAGCAAGTCCATGGCACGCTGAACATTAGGAGCAACCGACTGATGGATGTTGTGTGATGACAGCATTGCACGTGAGAGCGGCCTGGCAAACCCCCTCGTTTGCTGTCTGGAGCCAGCCCACTGTTTTTATACATACTTCTACAGCTGGAGTGTTGGACTCGCATAAGGATTTGAACGAATCTGCAGAAAATGGGCATCCCACCTCAGCATGACATTGACAACTCAGTGCCTAGACAGAGCCAGGAAGGAAGAGATCTTTTAAGACGCAAAAAGGAAGGAGATTGTGGCTTTTGGCTGAATTTTCTTTGAGTTCTGGAAGAATTCTTTTTTCACCTGATGAGGAACACTTCAATGAAAAAAATACAAATATTAGTTTTATTAACACAGTTGAATGGCACAGTCTGGAAATGGCCCTGTCACACATTTGGCTGACAAAACCCACATGTTTTTTCATGCACATTTGCTTCAGAATAGCCACATCAAAACCGAACAAAGTTTCCAACTGCTTGGCCAATGGCACAAATTTAGCTTCCAGTTGGTTGGCATATGGCATACGATGAGCTTTTTTATCGGCTGGCACACAGCAAACACTGTTGATAGTACACTTGGTTTCTTCTTCCTTGCTTGATCACTGACAGCGAAATTCATTCATTCACCTTTTATGGTCCTTTAGCTACACCAGCAGATTTTCACATGCAAATGTTCTCTGCATGCTGCAAAGAAACTGAAGAGCATCCATACATATTCACATCAAGCAGCTCACAATTTTCTGAAAACTGAAATGGCCATGCAAAAGTGATGAAAATGGGCATGCGTGTTAGCTCTGCATGCTACCCAAATTCCCTCTGTAATAAATCTTGTGTTGGGTGGCTGAACTGCAATGACCAAATCATACTTGTCTTTTCCTCTGTTAACTACTTCTCGTTGCAATATTGCAAACGATCGCATGATATGCGAAGAGATTTCTTCAAGAACTACACGAATCTTTGAAGGAAAAAAAAGCATTGCAGTGGAATGCAACCCAAACATTTCAGTCCTCTAGGGAGCAGGTAAATAGATTTATCCTGAGAAAGTGTAAGCCAAAATAACAAAGGTCGCAATGTTTTCCTAAGACTGTTTCATGTTGTGTGCCTATCCTATTTTCTGAGACACCCACGCAAAGAATGATTTCTAACAATGCCTGTGCCTTTCTTTACAACACCACATATGTTTTTAAACTAGGTTTCAGTAATGCATCTTCCGTGACACACTATTCCACTTCATTTCATATAATTTAAGGGTACGAAACTACAAATGTTTTTTTTTTTTGCCACTGATTTCATTGGAGCCAAGCTTCTACACTTTCACAATTGATATTAAATGCATAGTTAGATAAATAACTAGACATACATATATAATACATTTATGTAAAAGAAAGGTACACATAATTTGTTTAATATGTAGTCCATGCTCACTCAAATCCCTCTAAGATGTTTTAAAACGCTCCCAATTAGAAGCTTACTTTCTCCCTCTTCCACACAGACAACATCTAAAAGTCTAATATTAGATATGTGAGCACCTCTGCACATGCCTTGTCTCTCTAAATGTACCTTACCTACAACCATATCCTGGACCCTGCCTAGGAGAGAATCAAAAATATAGGGAGATGGCAAGAAGTTGGCAGACACTTGGAATCCCAGTGGTGTGTTTCTGACCGCAATTGTCAATACGTAGGTATAGAATAAGAGTATTTTAAAGTCAAGCCAAGATTTGAATATAACTGAGATGCAAGCTTAGGAATCCTTCAGAAGTTCCTGTAACTAACATGGTACTGTATGTGAAAGATGCTGAGCTTGCCATGCCGCAATGGTCTATATACACAAATGTCATCAATTCATCATAGTTCCAGATGAATTTTAAATGTTTCTCTTTAAAACAAAAGCTGTTATGCAATAACCAAAAAGGTCAACTCCAACAGCTCAGGTGGAGAAAGCAGCTGACTAAAACACAGCCAGGACTGCTCATGCTTATGGCACCTCTGTCATCTTGAAACTACACTGAAGATTCAACAGGATAAAGACAGGGGAGACTCTTCAAACAAGAAATATTCCACGCATACCAGAAAGATGCAGTATCTTAGCAGAATCTAACATATAACAAAGTAAAGAGCAATATACTGACACGGACTCCTGATTTGAGTTCAAGGAGTATCAAAATCTAAGCATTTCTAGAACAAAACAGGGATATGTTGACACACTAGCTGGAAAACAAAGCCAGCAAGCTAGACGTGTGTCCATCACTTGCAGTTCCATTGTGTAATCCATTGGGCTGATATTGGTGAGGACTTCTAAGGACATTAAAAAACACAATTCTCAGTGAATGCTTGGTGGTGGCCTATTTGAAATGAGCTGGAACTTTCAGTAGCGAATCTACTGGATCTGTTTTCACACCAGACAAAACACTAAGTGGCAACCTTGCAGGTGGCAACAAAGTTAAATCACAGACCAAGCTCTGTTCCCTGTCTTTAGACTTCTGCAGGTGGAGATACTTAGGGAAGCAATGCGGTCACATAAAAAGCATCAACAGCGAAGACGGCATTCCTGAGACATTAAGAAGTGTGATGCCGTTATAAGCAAGACACTTGATTTAAAAAAACCCAACCCAATTCTTATACAGTTCTTAAAACCTAAACTGAGATTGCCAGATTCAGTAGTAGAAGCAATGTCTTTTCACTTGGATATGCTATTTTTCATATTTTTCTCAAGGATTAGCTTTGCTGCCCGCTCCCCGCCATTAAAACAAATGAGGGAGTTGTGGCTGTTAAATGAGCAGAAGTTTTACTTGCAATTGGATTAATCAGGAGGAGGAAAACTGAATGTGGCTTTAAGGACTAATTTTTGAGTCATATGCTGACTTCTTTTTCTGCCAGAACTTAATCTTTAAAAATGTATTATTGGAAAAATATGTGAAGACTTCTCGGAAGAATGAAATTTCCCAAAGAAGCTGTGTAACCTCATCACTAAAATAGACAGTAGCAGGGTCTCTCAATGAATGTGTAAAGATTTTGTCATTTTGAGAGATGGTGTATTCTGCATCTTCTGACATTTTGAAGATCTGGCCATGTAAAAACCTAGCAACTGGATCTGCTATGATTTGATGTTGGTGGTAGCCCTCTTTCGAGTGAGAGGCTGGAGATGACAGCAAGCTGCTCTCTTCTGAAAAACATGGCTATGAACTTGTAATGCTATACAGGGACATGGAGGGAAATGGCTTTTCTTTCGATACTCAACTATAAATGAACTCTGAAGAGGACACAAGATGTCGTACCCCTGGTACCTGCTGATAAGACCCAGCTCCTCACTCCTATAAGCCCTCAGAGAGAACAAATGTCCCTCTGGGCCCACATCTAATCCCCTGCCAGGGTAGCAGATTAGGCAACCGCATCTTTATCTATTTTCTCTGCTCTCTACTTGGAGCTGGGGGATCCATATGCTAATTGTCTCCTGAGGATGCACATACTAAGTCTCAAGATGGCTGTATCTACCTGAGCAATCTTGGTTCAATTTTTCGGGCATCACTTGAAGTCTTGGTTGTTATCTCCCTTCATTTCCTCCAGCGCAGGATTCCTCTTGCTATGAATTCAGCAGGAACTATCTCTCTTTCTCCACCTCCACCCCAATCTTTTCTTCCTACTTCTTGTGATCACAGAATCACAGAACGGTAGGGGTTGGAAGGGATCTGTGGAGATCATCCAGTCCAAGCCCCCTGCTAAAGCAGGTGTCCCCAGAACAGGGTGCACGGGAACGCGTCCAGACAGGTTTTGAATATCTCCAGAGAAGGAGACTCCACAACCTCTCTGGGCAGCCTGTGCCAGGGCTCTATCACCCTCACAGTAAAGAAGTTCTTCCTCATGTTCAGGTGGAACTGCCTGTGCTGCAGTTTGTGCCTGTTGCCCTTTGTCCTGTCACTGGGCACCACTGAAAAGAGCCTGGCCCCATCCTCTTGACACCTGCCCTTAAGATATTTATAAGCATTGATAAGATCCCCTCTCAGCCTTCTCTTCTCCAGGCTGAACAGACCCAGCTCTCTCAGCCTTTCCTCATAAGACAGATGCTCCACTCCCCTAATCAACTTTGTGGCCCTCCGCTGGACTCTCTCCAGTAGTTCCCTGTCTCTCTTGTACTGGGGAGCCCAGAACTGGACACAGTACTCCAGATGCGGCCTCACCAGGGCAGAGTAGAGGGGCAGGATCACCTCCCTCGACCTGCTGGCCACACTCTTCTTAATGCACCCCAGGATGCCATTGGCCTTCCTGGCCGCAAGGGCACACTGCTGGCTCATGGTGAGCCTGTTGTCCACCAGCACTCCCAGGTCCTTCTCCGCAGAGCTGCTCTCCAGCAAGTCAACCCCCAGCCTGTACTGGCACATGGGGTTGTTCCTCCCCAGGTGCAAGACCCTACACTTGCCCTTGTTGAACTTCATCAGGTTCCTCTCCGCCCAACTCTCCAGCCTGTCCAGGTCACGCTGAATGACCCCTGGGGAACACCGCTAGTCACAGGCCTCCAACTAGACTCTGAACCACTGATCACAACCCTCTGAGCTCTGCGATGGTACAAACTAGCCCAGAGTGATTACCAGTAGGGAACTTGCTCTTTCTTCATCAAGTCAGAAATTATCTTTCTTTGTCCCCCACCCCAGTTCCTACTCTGACTTTCTATACCGTGGTTCTTTTGGCTATGCAACTGGGGTTGCAATGGCCTCACTGTGCCCTTGTGCTCTCGTGCTTCTCCATCTGCTAAGATGCTTTCACCCATCATACTTTAGGCAGCCTTTGAAACTTGCTTAGCTACTAGTATGTTCAGAAGGTTTCCTATGGTCCACAATGTGCACTTGGGTTTGCCTGCTTACTTCCTCAAGTGCTAAAAAAGATGCTCCTCTCACAGAAGGGTTCATCTCCAATTCCTTTGTGGATTCACTTCAGAGATGTCTTGGTTATTGTTGCTCCCCTTTACCGCACATGTGCACTTCATAAAATATTCTCCAATGAAATTACAAAAGAGGAAGTAGCTGCTCTGACAAAAAAAATGAAGTTCCATTTTGCAGTTATGGGACTGCCTTCATTTCCTCTGAATGCCATACCCCAAGTTTTACAAGAGTGAGCCACTCAAGACTTGATTACATTAGTGGAATCAATTGTTTTATATGAGAAAACACTTCAGCTCAGTAAGTCTAGATTTTTATATTGGGTAAAGATACTGAGACGTTTTACAGTTTCACAGCGTGGGACAAAATTCCATAGACCAAATCCATTTCCTTCTTAAGCCCAGCAGATACTGGATGGCCAAAGGATACTTCAGCACAAACGGCATAAAATAAGTATGACTCTGAAAATCACTTATTGTTTTGCTAGTAGAGAACACACTACCTGTTGGACTTCAGGTTCTGAATTCTGCAGATGAATATAACACATCTGTTAACACTGTTCTTGTAGAGTCTTTGGAAGATCCTATGCACAGAACTGAGGAAGTGTTTTGCTTCTGCAGTTTTATCCTTGCTTGGGAAGGTGGTGATACCCATCTTCAAAGCAACGGCTTGGGATGCAAGTCATCTGGGTTTCTGTCCATGGCTCCGTTTCAGCTTTCCTACAACTGGCTTAAGCAAGTTCAGTTTCTCTATCTGTTAAGTGGGATTCATAATATTTCCTAAGGACAGTAAAAGTTGAGATTTTAATTCATTGTGGGGCACAACTAACTCAGGTAATAAGGGTCCACGGCACAAAATCTATAAATAAGCCTGTCGGCTGTTGACTGATATCCAATAATATGGCCACCTCCAGACGAGACAGCCTGCCCTGCCCACATACTCATCACTTCATATGACAGTTCCAATGTTTTTGGTAGGCCTGAAACAGCAGTTCTTCCTCATGCACAGCTCCCAATGAAGTATGCAGATTTCAGGCCCCTGCTCTGATGCTGTCCTGGCCACCTGCCTTCAGCCGCCCTTGACTAGAGGCTTACCCTGCCTCATCCATATGTTCGCTCCTCGCAGTCCATTTGCCAGGCTTCCAGGTGCTGCCCTCTGATGCCTACTGACATTGCCAGGAGTTTTAGTAGAGATGTCCTGCCTACCCACATGTTGATAGCTTTGTCATATTCTGGCTGTCTGAAGCTGCCCTGTACACCTGCTCTAAATGTATTCTCCAAATGGATTGTGCTGCTCCATTTCATGCCACATTGTTTTTTTTGAGTGCTTCCAGGAGAAATATGTTAAAATAATCATCATAAAAGAGATACTTGCTCCCTACCCAGCTCTGAAATACTAATGGTGGAAAAATCCAGCTTATTTGCTCTAAAAGCAATATTGCACTCAAAAAAACCGGGCATGTGGATGTTTCTGAATATTAGTGTTCCAGAAAAATACCCATGTTTTTTAAGTTCAGATTATTCCACCGAGACTTTTAAAGTGCCACACAAGAAAACTGGGAATATAACTGGGAAAATATATAAACCTAAATTAAATAAACTTCACCTACTTAGTACAGTGAGGATAAACATAAGCAACATTCAGTATTTGTAACTTTTTTCCTAAATTGCCTTGCTTTATAGCATGCTACCAGCCATGACACTCAATAAAATGAAGCAGTGCAAGTTGCAAATGCATTAATCACCAATAGCACATAGCAGGAAATCAAATAAAATAAAAATGAATGATGGTGATAATTCACCCTCAACATGCATTCCAGCTCCCAATGTTAATGCAACATCATGTGGTGCAAATATAAATCTGTATGGTGGGTGTTTTTTTGAGGACTGAAGGAGGGGTACATTATGCAAGTGGCAGAATGACGTGCACACACAGAAAATATTGCTCTGTGTACCAATAAATTATATGACAGCAAACCAACCATGCAAACACTAATCATACTTTCCTTTTTATTAATCGTCTGTGGTCTCTTTTAAGTCCTTTACTACTTGTGCTACAATTTTAAGAGTTTTTGTTGGTGTTAAAAATAACCAACAGACCCTCCCTGCCTTCAATGCAAGACCTTTTCTGTTTGTCCCATTCAGTCTGTGCTCTGCTGGAAGGTTATTATAATCCTGGCATTAATCTGTTGCATTTCTTTCAGAGAAACCACATAAGCAAAGTTTGTTGGCAAGAATCTTGTTGGTTTAGTATTCAGTAACTTCTAATATACAAGGAACATGATGCTAACATATTCCATTCTAATAGCAACAATGATAATATAAATCATAGCAACAATTAGCAGCGTATTCTTTGCCTGCATAGACTAGAAGACATCCAAATCTATGCAAAAAAAAGAGGAAATTTAAGAAGATGACATGAAACAATACAGTAAGACCCTTTACTTCAGCACCTCAGAGGTTATATTCTTGCACTCATGCATTAAAAATCACTGCTAGCCTGAAAGAAACTGTGATAAAACCACCACTCTTTTCCCTGCCCACCTTTTCACTTACCTTCTGAGGGCTGAGGGGTCCCACAAGGGGTGGAAGGGGTCTTTGACTCTTCCTGGGACTCTGTGGATGCTGGGCTGATGCACTTGGGTACAGGCGAGGATGGGGCTGAAGGAGATCTCAGGTTCAAGGACAGCTCACTTCTGCCTCGGCTTACGCTCCGACTCTTCAGCTCCTTCTCATACTCCTCCGCTGCCAACCTCTCCAAGTATTTGTATCTGAAAGTTAAATTCCAGAGGGTTTCCGTAAAGAAAAAGAAGTCTGTGGCTGATACTTGTTTATGGATGAAACACCTGCAGAGAATGAGCTGACTTCCTGACACGAGGGGTACAGCACTAAACTGCCTGCCTGGTCAATTTGCCAAAAAACGCACACCAAAGCAAAGACTATTGCCCTGAAAAACATTAAATTGCTCATGACAAAACAAAAGCAAAACCCAGCAGAGTTAAAGAGTCTTTAGATATAGTATTGTTTCTGCATAGTCTTTCTCCTTTTGGAAGCATTTGTCTGTCCTCCTTTTCACCCTCCTCCTTCACCTCCTCCTCCTCCTAGCCCTCCCTCTCCCAAAACTAAAACGGGAGGGAGGAGAAAAAAAAACCAAAAGAAAAAATAAAACAACCCGTCAAAGCCAGAGCCCCTTAATACTGATGCAAACAGTCAGTCTGAGACTTGCTGCAAGGAGAGGAAAATGGTTCAGTGCAGCAGACAAAAACAGATCTCCCTGAAAACAATACCAATAATAAACGTTTGGATCGACTATCTAAAGTCTCGGAACCTGCTTCTATTTGCTCTGAGAGCAATGCACTGGAATTCACTTTGTTCTCTCCAGAGTCTACAATGGAAAGTTTTCCTTTTTTTATTCTAAAAAATTTCTTTGCTGGACTCAGACATCCAATAGCTTGGACCTGACGTCACATGTAGTTTATTCATCAAAGTCACTTTAAAAGAACAAAGATACATCTGTTTTGCATTTTAGGCAGGCAGAACTCACTAACTGTTTATTAAGACCAGCTACCAATCATATTCTTCATAGTGTGCTTTATACATTTCGACCAAAATAACTTTGAAATATGTGCCTCTTCCAGATGTCTGCTAATTTTATCCATCGTTATTTGCTAAGGAATAAATTAATGAATACAGCTGGATCGGGCTTTAGACTGTCTTACGTACAAGTGAACTGTTGAACAGGTTAATCAAGACCACTGCTTACGTCCTCAGAAAACCAGTCATCCTCCTATAACCCACTGTCGTAAACACTTTGTAACAGGGAACACCTCTCCTCCCCGCTTCTGCCTCACTGACAGCCCAAATTAGTGTACGAGGGTGCATTAAAAGCAGGCAGGGTAAAGAAGTCAGCCATACGTGGTAACAAACATGCTTAGTACATATGGTAGCCACACACGCATGCGCATTTGCAAACATCCACATAGAGCATAGAAAAGTGTCTTTGAAGAGCAGTCCTTGTGTTTTCAGAGGCAATTTGCTTTATTGCAAACAGCAATAATGAAGAACAAACTCATTTTCTTTTATTCCTCCAGAGGTATGCACAGGCTTTGAACAAATTCTGCAAGAAAAAGAACCCCTACAGACTCTGGATGAAAATATAACAAGCCACATACTTGTATGGTTATAAAATAGGAACTGTTTACAGTTCTAACATGAAGCCAATTCTCGAGACCGATTTTTGCCTTTTCAATAGAGGAGAAAGCCTTTTGCTGGCATTAGCATAACGTTCTGTTACAGTTCATGAAGCCAGTCTTTCTTTTGACGTTGGTCACTTACGTATTGCGCCTTCCGCCTCCTCACAAGCAGAGCAGATGGGACTTCAGACTCATAAAGAGCCATTCAAATTGATCACTTAGCTCAAGCAGGTACAGCCCAGCTGGCTGCCGCCGAGGAGGGTTTTGCATTTTGCCAACAGACTACAACAAAGATCTGGATAGATCCTTCTATAAGGGGGGGAGCTACAATGTTTTATTGTCCTCAGCTCTTTTTCAGCTGCTTTAACATTTTAGCTTCTGTAGCTGTGCACTGCAGAGCCAACCAGCAAAGCAGAGGACTACCATAAAGATGTGCCTTCTCAAATGCATCTGTTCACTGTACTGAAAGAAAAAAGGGAAACAGAACAGCAACTCTCATGGCAGCACATCAGCATAACTACTTATCAAGTGGGAAGCCTAATCAGCAGAGATAGCAATTTAATCGAGAAATAAAAATCTTTCCAGAATCAGTTATTAACACTTTACACTTGATAAATGACAATTATTTAGGGTTTTTTTTGTTTCTGCCTAATGTCTTAACAATGAATGAATGCCAGCATCAAATACACAAGGTCTCAGGAAGGCCAAAATCTGAGGGAGTTGAAAGGATAAGCTACAATCCCTCTGCTGCACTACCGGATTGATGCACTGCCTCTATGCATACTGCCATATTCCTTTAAATCATGGATGGAAACCTGCAGGCATCATCACGCCTATGCCGACTCTTCCCTATAGACAAAGAGCCAAAAATCTGTGGGCTATCCTTTTGGTGTGCCTCCTGAAGATGTTAAGTGGAATGTCATGTTCAAGTAGATGAAAATGTCACTGTGAGTTCTCTAGGTCTCTGAGCAACGCCCTGAGGGCGCTTTAAAATGTTTATGCACCAACAAAGTCAAGGGGTGGAGAGCATCTGAGTTGTGAATCACACTAGAGAGGGCTTGGGAGCTCACCTTTCTTGGGTTTATTTTTAAATTACCAGGGGAAAATACCCAACCAAGCAAAGTAAAAAAGGCCTCAAATCATCGAACAGCAAGAACACGTGAAATGAATGCTGCTGAGTTACACTCTGACACGTTGGAATTGCANCTTGGGTTTATTTTTAAATTACCAGGGGAAAATACCCAACCAAGCAAAGTAAAAAAGGCCTCAAATCATCGAACAGCAAGAACACGTGAAATGAATGCTGCTGAGTTACACTCAGACACGTTGGAATTGCAGGAATCTTTCTCCCTCGTACTGAGGCTACCTCAGAGCCATTGGAAAAGTGGGTGCCTGTACTCTGGAGCTCCAGGGTGATGCGATAGTACACCGAATGCTCCAAAGACCTGACAGGATTTAGACCAACCACTGCTTTTAATAGAGCCTTTCCTATGTGCTCAATATTATCTCCTTCTACTTTTCCAAACCGATATGGAGGAAATGTACAATCTGGATTTTAACTAGGATTTTAGCTCCTTGGCTATAGCATTTTCTCACAGTCTGTGCGTTCTCTTAAAACAAGTCAACATGCAATCTGCTATAGGAAATGAAACTTCATTTGTGCAAAGGTTAACATTTCAGAGTTCAAAAGAGCCCTAAGGATAAAGACACATTCCTAATGACCAGTGAAACTGTCTCAGATTGCACAGCAGTGATGCCCTGCTGGTGAACACTTCCCCAAAAATACTCCAGTTTATTTGGCATGTTCCCTTCAACTTGAAAGTGCTGGAGAGCTCGCTTCTAATTTGTTTCAAATCTTGCTGACGAGCATGCTTGCTGTAAAAAGTTTTACTCAGCTAAGATCAGTGTATGATGCTTATATGCGTGTTTCATTTCAGAAAATGCTTTAAGCTATTTGCAATTGTTTTGGCTGGAAGGACAAAGGAAAGCCCATCCACCTTTTCTTACTCTTAGAGATGTCAAAATCATTTTTTAATATTAGCTACTTCAGTCACAATAGATAAGACTTCAGTCTGCAGAAACAAACTGCCTCCTGTATGATTAATTTGTGAGAAAAAAAGCCCAAAACCAAAACGCAGCAACACAATGATTTCTGAGATGGCTGCTCTTATACTTCAATAATGTAATTCCAATTCTTAACGATCCAAAAGCATCTCCAGAGAGTAATCTCTAGAGGACCATAAAAGCAGAACTGAAGCAATCTGGATGATTTTTCATCTACTATTTGTTCGGCAATGTGCATATTTTCCAGGTAAAAACAAGAGCTCCCTCCAGGGTGTAATTAGTGGAGGTAGAAGTGAAGCTACTGAAAGGCAAAGGTCTTTAGATGAGTATTCCTTGAAAAATGTGCTTTCATAAGCACATAAGCTCCCAGCCTAGTCCAGAGTTTTTAAACTATTTAATTGAATTTAAAAAAAAAAGCTCAGTCCCTTTAAATATGCAATTTAAATAAAACTACAACAATTTTCCAATGATAAACACTGCTAAGCTTTGTAATTTACTCACTGATGTTTAGAGAGACCAGCATAGAAAACTTGGCCCTGAAAGATATAAATATGCTGGGGGGAGTGGGTCAGAACCTTTTGCATCAGCCTGCGACTGCAGTTTTGCAATGCTTGTGACCCCAATTTCCTTTATCCTCAGTTGCCTTTTCTGACCCTCCAGAAAGCTTGAGACCCACTGGGTGAGAAACACAGGCTTACTCAATATATAACTATGCTAGATTTGGGCAAATTTCTGAGGCAAATGGAGTAAGCTTATTTCCCACACAAAAAGATAAAAGATAGATCATCAATCATTCTTATGCATTCCAGTCCCAATGCTCTTCATTTATTGCGGTGCTTACAGCTGGACTTCATTCTCCTCTTTAACGAAACAACCGCTTTCTTATAGAAGTCTTTTGGAATACAAGTGTTCTGCGCATGCAGAGTTAAAAATGTAAATACACGACAGCTCCACAGTGAAGAGTACAGGAAATGTAAACAACCAAAGAGAAGGATGGATGCATTATATACAAACCTCTCTTCTCTTGCTTGTCTTAGTTCTTCTCTTTTGTCTAAATAATCACGGCTAAAAAGAGAATTGCAGTAAATTGCAGAGGAAACCAGAAGAATACGGTAAGTAACAGAAGTATAAGTGCAGTAGGAGAAACCAAGAGCAGTACAACCAAGCTCATCAGAGACAATGAAGGCTGTTGTTGGCAAAAATTATTAGTTTGTTTTTGTAAATGAGGCTAAAAAATATTTGTATACACTTATCCACGCATACACCACAGGTATGTGTATACCAACTACGTAGTTCAGAAGGTCATTACAAATAATTATAAAAAAACCCCGTATCTGAAATGAGATACAATGAACAGGACTCATCCATCCATAATGAGCAGGCACATTAGTGGCTATTACACCATTTCTCATGTGCTCCATCTAGAATGCCCTGAAACAGTGACTGGCACCTGCCAGGCTAGACCAAGGCAGGGAGCATACTGTATCAGCCCTCTTTCTAATGCACCTTTCCTCAGTGTGTTTTATTTGCCACGGTTGGAAACGGGACAGCAGACTGGCATTACGGAGTAGGACAATTCTTCCGTCTTACAAGGCACGTGCAGGATCATCAGACAGGTAACAACCTTTCACTTCTTTGTTTTTCACCCTGAGTTTTAGATACAACCCCCCCCACCTCTACCTCAGCTGCCCCTCCCACAGCTCCTCAGGTAACTCATATATTTAGCTTTTGCCAAGGCAATTTTGCTGGACGCCTGAGCACTGTGATTTCAGGCAGGCCTGTCACATCCACCAATGTGGATGCAAATTTAACTCGGAGCACAGCAGAACCCAGTGAGTGTCCAGCCTGCCTCAAGGTAGTTCCTTACAATATATTTGAAATATTTTGTTGAATCTGGTGGACAAAACTGATGAGACTTTCACCTTATCTGTTAGGTTCTTTCACAGTGTAACCTGTGAGTACCAGAAAGATTTTCAGAGCTACTCCATTTATGAATAAAGCGCTATTTTTCTCTTTATATTGTGTCATCAAATGAATTACTTATCTTCTACTACACCAACAGCTATCAAACATCTTCTTGCAAGCACTCTTCAAAAGTCCATTAATAGGGAACACACATTACTGTTTCAGGGAACACATGTTACTGTTTCGGGCTATCTCCACATCCTTTGGATCCCTGAACTGGCTATACTTTCATCGTATTTTCAGCATTCTTTGGAATAACAATAGCTATGGGAATAACTCAAACGGAAAAAAAATAAAATCTAGGCATTTTTCAGTAGGCAAATTTTAACATTGCTCTTTCTCCCTCTGACAACCTTCACCCTTCCCAACAGCTAAAGAATAACCCTTGCAATTTAGGACGTATTGCTCTATATATGCAATGGGTACAATAGAGAAAAATGTTCATTATGTAAAACGTTCCTTTCGCTAGCAATAGCTTATGAAGCTTTTTAACACCTCTCCTAAAACCAAGCTATTTCACAACTAGTGATGCTCTCTTTTAAATTATCCTCAATTTGTCAATAATGGTGCCAGAACCTAGTGCAATGTTCTTGAGACAGAGTTGGAAAGAATGAGATAACAAATGAGTCATGATGGTAAATCCAGTACAGCTCACGAGTTTAAAGGCTGTGAATTGTAAGTGCTATTTTTAATCAAAAATACATCTTCAGAGAATGGGTTTCTAGCCAGACTGATGATACGATAATGTAATCCCAAGAACTCTTACAAAACTGTCCGTGACTGTTTGCTGTGGCTTTGTTCTCCTCCTGCCAGACTGTTTAATCAACTCTGGGATTCTGTCTGTCTGTGAAGTTTGGTGGCTTTGGAGACCCTCTACTCATACACAAGTTACGACTTTTGGGTGATCAGGGAACACCCTCATCATCTTTTCGTTTTCTAGATGAAAACACTGGGCATTAGAAAAATTGTTGTCTCAAATATGCAGCACAGTCATGATGTTTAGTTAAGCATATCCTGACGCTGGAGTAATGTGATGAAGATGTACATTTTAAAAAATTTGTTTTTCTGCCTTTAAGGAAGCTCTTTTAGTGACAGAACAACTGCTGTAGCCAACCTCTAGTGAAATGTGCAGATCTGTTATTCAAACAGGTCAAGCTGCCAAATGTCCTGGTGGCTTTTTTGGTTTGGGAGTTTCCTTTCTGAAAGATCATGTTGACTCTCCACGGCAGCCTGCTGCAGCCTGATGATACCACTTAGAGGGAGAGTTTTTGGAAGAGGCTTGAAGACAGAGACCTGATTGTTTCTGTTTCAGGAGAACTTGGGCAGCTGTTGGCTGCCAAATATTCTATTATGGTGCTCTTCCACCTTCCCTCCGCCTCTCATTTTCTTCTAAACTAGCTATCTTCTGGAGCCAGGAGAATATCTCCTTCAACCAACCAACCAACCACCCACCAGTAAGTTACCCCTCTTTCCAAATTCACTACGACACAGACCATTTCCACTTCTTACTGAAGAGATGATTACAGTGAAAACAATCCTGCATACTAATAAACAAGCTCACATGAAACCCAGTGCCATCTTTTCCATAAACACCAACTCTAAGGCTACGAAACATTTATCCTACCATTCTTTAGATTAGTACATTATGTCTTCCAGCTACTAAAAATACGTTTACTTTTCAGTTCTGTTTATGAGGAAACAAACCGGTTTCTTAGTGTACACTCTTTAGACAGTAGGCAAACCACTTCAGGTATAGGCTCCTTACCTATCCTAAGCTCACTGCTGTCCAGGCATGGATTTAACAGGGGGAGAGGGCTTGTGTCTCTCCCAGGGCAGCAGAGCCTGGGATCACACAGCACACAACATGTTCTCAGATGTGAAAATGGAGAGTCCTATATTCAGATGGGGCAATAACTTTGACAGTTATTTCCTGCCAGTTGCTGTTTCCAGGAAGACACACATGTTCAGAAAAGCAGGAAAAAGTAGTTTAAAAACACTACCATATATCCGAGACAGCAAAACACTTGTACTTTACAGAACATAAAAGCAAAAAGATGTCTCAGAGTTGTCCCTTTCTCCCTTCTTGGTATCTTCCTCCCACTGTTTCACCTTCAAACCCTATGCCTCACTGAGATTATACTTTGAGGACTGTATTAGCTTGTAAAACCTGGCCTCTGCAGATACCCAGTCAGTATGATTGGCAAATACATAACTGTCTTTGCAAAAATTGCTGGTTAATTAAATGCCAAAATTAATCATTATATGTTTAATATAGCAGTTTTAAGATAATTAGATCCAGAAAGGCATCTAAAGAGACACACAAACTATTAATCAATTCAATTATTTTGCAACTGAACGTCACCATCACTTACAAATCCATCACACATTAAAGCAACAGACTTAAGAGCAAATTTGGTTCCTACTTGAACTTGTTTCTTTCTTCACGTTCTATCCTTTGCAACCTTTCTTCTCTCTCCTGACGTCGTCTTTCTCTTTCTGCTGCCAAGGACTCCTGGTGCTGCCGAAAAGATGATGTAAGGAGACCACCCAAAGCTGGCCTGCAGAGAAGGAAGATCAGATTTCTTAGTGTCACTTTTATTGATTATACTGGCAAAAAATGAGCAGCAACCATTCAGCAAGTAACATAATCCCAACCAATAGAATGACATGGCAATATTTATGTATGGATGCTTCAAAGCACTGGCTAAGCCTCTTCTTGCTAAATTGATTTTAGATACTGTGATGAGCTTAAGAATGACAGATAGGGTAGGCTTCTTAAATTGCCAAATTTCTGAAGCACAAATAAAGTGCGTGTAAGAATTCTTCAGTCTAGTTCAACTTTAGTATTGTCTAAATAAATTTTTTTAATTGTATAATCCTGTTCACTGAAAAGCTGAATCCTGTTATAGATTTTTGATTTTTTTTTTTTTAAAAAGCTGGAATATTTTTCCAGCACTTTCCAAACATGTGATGTAATGATGTTAAAAACAGATGTGTCACAAACACCTGAGAATCCTGTATACAAAAACAACCAAAAGAAAAAGATGTCAGAACTGTCCTTCAGAATTTGAATGCTCTCTTAAGTAGGGGCATGTTTTCCCTTTATATATTAACAAAATCAGTTATCATGATTTCCTCGCTGCACTTGCTGCGAGAGCAAAATGAATCACGTGTAGGAACATATCAGTAAAATACACAGGGACAGCACGGCTGGTTATAATAACCGTTAAGTGGCAGCCAAATTGTTATAAAAAAAATCAGAGGAACTGGGCCTGGAGGAGAACAGGTTATCCATTTTCCTCTCCTTGCCCAGGGCAGGATTTAGTCTTCTCAAACCATTCTTTGAAACTGTTTGTCTGATCTGCCGTAAAAATCCTTAATGATGGATGTAGCACACCCATCTACTGCTTAAGTACCCTGCCAGCAGGAAAGGCTTCTCTGCCGTCTAGCTTAAATTTCTTTTCTTTGCCATTTAGACCCATTCGTTCTTGGTCTGTCCACAGTGGACAAAAAGAACAGTTTACTACCACCTGCTTTATGGCTAAACAAGAATTAGTCCAAAAGCGGACTTTCTCTGCAGTCCTCTGACCATAACTATGAACTGGATGCTCCATGGTAGGTTACTGTAGTGAAGAAGGCTCAATGTCCCCACCAGCAGTGCGTATCAAACTACTAGCTGTTGTGCAGGGGGCCGCTGAGATGCTCGAGATAAGCTGAGTAAATGCCCAGCCAAAAAAGTGGGACTCTTTTTGTCAGAAATGTCAGCCTCTACAGTAAAGACTTCTCAGACACAAAAATCAACTTTTCTTTGAGATGAAACAGCTTCAAGTAGCAAACACACTTTAAAAAAAAAGCTACATTTATAGTTTCACTTATAGTTTGGTCTTGACACAGATTTTTAATTTTTTTTTACTGCAACTACTACTTTGGCTAGGAGTGCGGCTCCTCCCACACACCTTTCCCCCAACATGGTGGTATTGGTACCACCAACCTCTCACATGGCAGCAGAGTGACCTCAGAGTTAACAGGACTTTCTTTCTGTCTCTTAGACAGGAAAAATCTGCAGTGTACAGGGTACCTTTAAACAGATGCAAATGTATCCACACTGATTGAATTAGACTGACAAAATCAAGAGACATAACTCACGTTGAGGCGTTTCTGTGCATTGTTGTAACATGAGTTTTGCAATGAACGGATTAATGTGAGAAATAGATACTGCCTTTTCTGAAAAGAAACCAAACTGTCTAAAGGAAGGTTCCCAAAACAACAATGCAAACCTGAACAAATTTTCATTATTTTTAAGAACTCAGATCCATTCCCTTATTAATTTATATGCCTATGGCTGCACAATGCAGACGTTCAGTGTAACAGCACCAGTTCACCAGTGAAAATAGGTGCAGGAGAAGACAAAAACATTAATGCAAACCTAGTCTCTGTGTCTGTGCAAGTACGAATGCCACAAAACATAGCCATTTCAGCTCCACTGGCAGCAGGGCAGTATGAAAATAATTTCAATAAATTGAATTTCAATATGTCATATCCCACCCGCATAAACATTACATAAGATGGTATAAAACTTGATATTCTGTAAGCCTCCCTGCTGGCAGTCCTCCAGAGCTACAGTATCAATGCTGGATCACACTCAAACCCATAAAAATCTCTAACATGCCTCAGCACTAAGAAAAGGGGAAAAAAATATCCCCAGACCCTGACAGTCAAGCACGTGTGGCGAGTTTTCCCTTGAACATATTTTAAATTTATTTCAAACTATGACTGTTTAGTGCATGTTGCAAGAGAAAGCTCTCAGCAGAAACAGGGGCACCATGCTAAGGTTCAAGAGCTAGAGCTCCATCCCTGTGGCAGCACAACAAACCACGGCAGTAAGGTTAGATATATCATCAGAAATTGCTCTAGGAAGGGGAAAACTGGACAGTGCCCCCACATGAAAACATCTGGAAATAAACAGGAAGATGTGCAAAAAGAGGGTCCCTATCAAGTGCATGCTCGTATCTGTTCTGTGTGTTTAGTTTGCTATCCCACTCTGTCCCATCCCATCCAGCTGCCCTGAAGAATGCAAACTCCATTTGTAGTTAAAGGAAGTTATGACTTAATGAAACCTGAAGGAAAATTAAGGGCAAGGATGAGGTGATGCCGAGAGACCGAAAGAGCAATTGTAGGTCTGCGCAGCATCTAGCAGGTTGGAAACCTTCAGCTCTGACTAAGCTCTTTGAGACTCCACAGTAAATACATGTTCTTATCCAAGGGATTACAGAGGAATCATATGGAGATGTGCAGCTCAGTCCTGCAGACGGGATTCTAACCTGACCCTGGTAGCAAAATGTCACCACATGCCAAAGCACCTTGTTAGGAGGTTTGATCTAGCACAGTTTGTCTAGTGTCGCTCTCCCAGCTAAAATTGGCAGATGTACGAACAGTAGCCTCACAATCTAAATAAAAGATCCATAGCCATACAGCCAGAAAAAAAGCCAATGTCTAAGAAACTGAAAATGAATATCCATGTGCCATATTAGTCTTCCACCTCTTGGAAACCAATCAAACCAATAATAACAAGACAAAACTTGGTATTTCCCACCAGTTATGAGTCCATAGTTCAGCTGAGTTACAAGCTACAGCATAGCGTGCACATACATACCTGATTCAATTCATTTGTCCCAAATGCAGTCAGTTCTGGACTGTCATATTGCATACAACAGTTTATTGCATGAAACGGTCAAAATTAACAGTCAAAGCTGCAAGAAGGTTCTATTGAAACAGGTTATAATTAAACAGGAATGTGGCCAGCTGAATCTTTGTGTGGCACTGACTTCTTAAAACACAAATAGTCAGGCTTTGGATTTTCAGCCACATTTAGAAAAGAACAGGCAAAGAAACACCACTGACATTGCTGAGTCAGTGCTTGCTTAGTGGTTAGATCCTGCACTGTCCAGCCCGATCGAGCGGACACATCTCCCTTCCTTGAAGACTGTATCTCACACCAGATGTCGAGACCATTTGCTTTACGAAACGTCCTGAACTCACAGCTTCACCGTTGCTATCAAACACTGTAACTCAGCTGGTATTTGTGTGCGACAATCCTCTTTTTAATGTGAATTGCAACTTTAAATGAGCAGATATTAGTATCTAGTCAGCTCTATCTTAAATTTGCTGCACTTGCAGAACTAAACCTGGAGGAGACAGGTGTTACTTTCAGGGTGTACAAACCTGTACAACAGCCAGAAGGGAAGGCAAGTGCTAAGAGGTGTTCCTCAAATATTCTAAACAATTTGAAAAGGGATTTGGCTATGTGTGGTTTGTCTGTAAAATATGTATTTTTGTCTCTGTATCCCCCTGGCAATAAGGCTTAAAGTAGATGTTCCCTTTCGCTGAACTCATACTTGAATTGCAAAGGGCAGTGGGACTGGCCAAACCAGCTGGCCGGAAGGCTTGGGCTGAGTCTTCATGTAATCTTGGTGCTTTGATATTGTTTAAAGGGTGACAGTACCTTCAGGCCTCAGGAATATTTAAGTCTTACTGCCGTAGGCTGCATTTTAAAAACGGCTAAGCAAGGAAAAGGCTAAAAAAAAAAAAAAATCTGGCATTGAATCAAAGGTTGTAAGAGATTTTAACAGAAAAGAATATGTGAATACTCAATGAGAGCATAATAGAGTGATCACTCACAAAACGGAATTATAGCTAATATATGCCAGCATTTTAATGTTGGTGTCATTGTTACCATGTAATATCAACCATTTGTTCAATTCTACAAATACAATCCAGAAGGATGCTTACTCTGACTACTATTTTTAGTCTTGTAAAGAACACAAGGCTATTAAGAATGGACTGCTGATACAAAAATATTAAGAAAAGCTTTCTTCTGCCTGCTGTTAAAACCAGCAAAAGCTAAACAAGCTATGCTATTACACTCTCATTCCAGAAGGAAAACACACAGCAAGAATATGTCTAAGTCTGGGGATTTGTGAATAGAGCTCCACACCACTGCATTAGGACCTGGGGCCAAAGAGGTCAATAGTTACTTAGCTTGCTGGAAAAAGATAGGAAAGAGCAAAGAATAGGAAAGAAAAAAGAAGGAAAAAGAAGGCAACAAAAATATACACAGGGTAGAGGATACAAAGCCAAAACATTGATTGTAGGCCAAAACTCCTCTGAATAAAAATTCATCCAACCTGACCTGTTGCATTAACACAGCAGTGACTTAGTAATCATTATTAAAAACACAAGCTCAGCGAGACACACGGTATCTCGCACTTCTTTGCAAGTACTTGCAGCTTTCTGACCACACTCCACCACAGACTATATATTGTGAAAGGAAACATGTGACCCAAATTACTCTAATATTGTTGAAAATTGAAGAAAATATTTCTGTCTTACTGTAAGCCACTTTGTTACAGCAAAATTGCAATGATCAACTTCAAATGTTCTTCATTCTTGTTAACTCTGAAATACACTTCTTTTGTGGCTGTGTTTTCCTCCGTTAGCTGAATTAAAAAAAATTGCTAAATGGAAATGGATATCTATAGCAAGAATACACAATAGAAACGTGTATTTTTAGGAGCTAAAAAAAAATTAACAGTGACTTATGAGAGGAAATCCCTTTAGGTCATAAGGTTAATATTCAGGATTTTCTCTAATATAACAAGGGTCAGAATCATCAATAACCTCAATAAGGAAGCCCTAATTACCCATTTTTCCAAAGTCTCCTGCTCCAGAAGTCATGGGAATGCTACAGAGAGGGAACAGCAGTCAGCAGCTCCTACTCAGGCCTTAAGTAACTCTAAATGTCTCTTGGCTTTAACAAAATAAATCCGCTTTCCAGCTTAGAAAGAGACAAAAGAGGCAGCAAAGCTGCCAAGAGCCATATTGCTTTTCACAGTTAAAGAAACTCTCCGTGTGTTATGTCTCCCTACATGACACTGCAAATTCAAAAGCATGTTGATATAAGATTTTGCAAACAGACTAAACATACTTAGAGGAATCTTTACAAAACTTCTCTCAAAAATAAACACAAAATTGAGAGATAAAACTACTGCCTAATGCTTCCTTTGACAAAGAAACTTGAGAATGACGAAGAGAAGAACTGATTAACGTTAGAATTTTAACTGGCCTGAGGGGCTACATGAAATAAAGCTACAGCCAGGCAGAGCTGTGCAAAGCCAGGGCAATGCAGAAGGGCTTTCTACGTACACGCTCCTCTCGCAGCCCGACACGTACAGGTTTTACACTGTGTTTCTGTCTTTCTCTAACCTGTGGTTTCTCATCCTCATGTGAGTCACAAATTGCCTGGAAGTGGCTTGCAG
Organism: Steatornis caripensis; assembly: GCA_013398225.1. Lineage (NCBI taxonomy): Eukaryota > Metazoa > Chordata > Aves > Caprimulgiformes > Steatornithidae > Steatornis > Steatornis caripensis. The sequence continues at coordinate 288,914 of VZSC01009915.1, read as the reverse complement.
AGCTGCCCCCCCTGCCCCGTAGATCCAGGCTAAGGTACGTGTCCCCAGGCATCAGCACCACGCACTGCGTGTTAAGGCAGCAACACTTTGCAGTCTGAAACCGTAACCCGGCTCATGCTTTCTGTTTAAACGTATGACCTATGATGAAGCCGACAAAGCTGTAATCAAGAATACTGCTTACACAGTAGTTTGAAAAGCAGCTAAGCCAGTGTAAGCCACCGCTGCTTTCCAAATTGTAAATCATCAAGTCAGTCCTAAGGTCGCTCTTCCTCTTCAAATCTCAGCAATAGAGTCGAGGCTTTTGCCCTGGGCCACTATTACCAAGTACCAAGCTATCCCTTCCTCATTATGTTATTCAGAATGAAAGATGTGCTTGGCATTTACCACAAGAAAAAACAGCCACACTCTCTCGTCTGAGGGTCCAGAAGTACATATTAAGACACACGGAAGATGGCAGAAGCAGAAAGAATAGAAAGCCAAGGAAAGAGGAGCTGTTCTTGGGAGAGCAGCAGCTTTGTACTGTGTATAGTGGTCTTGTTTCATAGGTTTCTTGTTTTTCCTTATCCTTAACACCTGGAGTAAGGCAAATCCAGAGTGCAGATTAATGATAGATGGCCACTGGAAAAAAAAAAGAAAAGAAAAAAATAGAACCTGGCAAGAAGCTTCATGCAGTGGCACCTCCCTGGTGTTGTCAATTACAGGGACCTTGAGTTTTAGTAGAAAGTCTAACTGAAAAGCTGTTTAGCATTCACAAGCAGGTTTTTTTTTGTTTTGTTTTGTTTTGCCTTTAAGAGACACACATTTGAAAAAAAGCACCAGATTGCCACAAAAATCACTGTTTGAGGCACCTGGAGAGGGAATAAAACTCAAAAGAAGAGTATTTGCAGACTTTTGTTACACTTTCACAAGTAGAGAGATATGAGAGAACCAATATACCCTTCCTTCTCTCCCAGTGAAGGGCTGAACAGAAAGTGCCCTGCAATTTGCCCTCCTTCAGCAGGATTCCCATGGCTGCAGTATGCACTTCAGAAACACGGCTCTCAGCAGGGGACCCAGAGAAATGAGAGAGAACAACAGTATTGCAAAGAGTTGGCAAAAGGCTGTAGCTGAATTTAGAAACGGAGGACCAGTCAACTAAGCCTTTTCTTCTGCTGTACAATCAGAAATATATACGTTATGTGGATTTCAAAGAACAAAATCTAGTTACATTTGCACAGAACTATACTGCTCTTTTGGATTCCCTACTGATCTTAGCCAAAGAGGGTTTTAAAAGTATGACTGTCAAAATATCAACTGCANGAAATATATACGTTATGTGGATTTCAAAGAACAAAATCTAGTTACATTTGCACAGAACTATACTGCTCTTTTGGATTCCCTACTGATCTTAGCCAAAGAGGGTTTTAAAAGTATGAATGTCAAAATATCAACTGCACTGCTTCTTCCCACCTAAGTTGTAGCTCTTGTTTACATAAGCAAAATGCAGCCAAAGGTTTGAAAAGCCTGTCAGAGTAACTGAATGGAGCATGAATCATTTCGCTGGGCACTGCTCTAAATGCTGCTTCTCCCTTCCTCCTCGTTCTCGAAGGTCAGATAAAGACTACCAGGAACTGTATCTGAAGTTCTTCCCTGCATGATAAAAGACAGGAATCTTTCTGTGGAGGCTTTGGATAACTGTAATCGTAAGCTGGAAGCAGAAAACTCACCTTGGAGCTAACCATAGATACGCATCTGCTTCTTATCAAGTGTCTTCCTCTCCTCCTCTCATCTTTTAACTTTTTTCATGTTTTAATCCGTGTAAATTTTTACCATCAGGAGGTAGGAAATAATGTTTACATAGTCTAAGGCAAACACCACTGACAGAAGACTCCGAAAACTTCCACAATGCTTTCCACTTACTAATTAGCGCCAAGCGTTGCGTCATGCCCTACACTGCCTACTCTCCAGTGAGCAAATTTCTATCCATCGATCTCTACGCGGGCATTTCTGCAACACATATCTTTCAGGAAAATGAAATAAAAGCAGGCTTCTGCTCTTCTCCAAAGCAGTTATGCCATTAGAGATTGCTGAACTGTACACCTGCAATCGCAGTGCACTGAAAAAGAACAAGACATGATGCAAAATGGCATCTGAGTCTGCAAATTTAATTATCTTTCAAGAAATAACTGCATCTATTCTGCAGGCAACATGCAGCTGTGGCATGCACACATTTTTCACACTTCTCGGACACTGACATACAAAAAGCATCAGGCTGCAGCATTCCTCAAAGAATGTGGAAATCCTGGTGAGTTCAGCTGCCATGCATAGCAAGCTGAAAATTTAAACAAGAGGAGAGAGATTTTTATCATGTGAGGTGGAAAGCAGTAAATGTAACCTGAAGGAAAGACAGAGATGCAACTCCAAGCACTGTGTTCAGATACTAAAACACCTAAGAGAGATCTGACAGTTGAAGGCAGAGCACTTCCCAGTTTCACAGAGAAAAGCAGAACGAGGCGTAATGGCTGGAAGATGCTGCTAGACAAACCGGCCTCCAAAATATGAAATATTTTCCTAGCAGTGATGATAAATACCAGAATGTTTTCCAGGAGAAGTCATGTGCTGCCACTTGAAAACACATGAAGGTACAGGGGGCTTTCATTTAGCTTCTGTGAGACCCATTACAGGCCACAACAGATGATTGCAGAGCTTCCTTCTGGCCTGACTCTCCATGAATCTCTGAATTTTACAGCTTCATCCTGTGGGGCCAAGGCATTTTGGCTCCAAACCAGCAATGCACTTACGCGCATGCTACAATGAAAGCTTGCTTCCTTTACTGGAGCAAGGCCAGCGCGATCTACCCCTTGCAGGACAATCCCAACGATTTTTGGCCATCTCAGTGTTTGACCACTTTGGGGTTTCTCCGCTGCAGTAGCAAGCAGAAGCTTTGAACAGCAGGGGCTCAGAAAGCTGAAACTTCAAAAGCAGTGGGATACCTTTAACTCTTGCTTATCTTGCATCTATTCTGCTAAGGTAAAAGGGGATGAAAATGTCAGTTTAGAGTTTTTTATTATGGTTTCACTTGGCAACAATTTAATTCGGATTAGGAAAGACAAATAGAGGCAAGTTACTCTAGGAAGATGAGCAAAGGAAAAACACTGTCTTTCTCCAAACAGAAACTTAATGTAAATACTCACTTGAAAAAAATGATTAAATCAATACCTCATGGCTAGAAATACATGCATGCTGGAAAAACCAAACCTGAACCATTTTGAGTAATAGACTGGAAAGGATGTGAGGCATTAGGTAGGTTCAAACTTATATACATACATACATAAAACATGTATACATGTATTTCTGTACACATACAGAAATATTAAAAAAATCATTAATAAAAATTAATTGGAATATAGATGAAGAATCCTGAGAAAGACTTCAAAAAATGGATGGGATGGGAGATGGAATTCTTATGAAACAGAGGGCAATCTGGCAACAAACAATCCAAAGCCCATCTAGCCTAATTGCAAATTATTTAATTAAATTATTGTATTAAATTAATTAGTTAAATTAATTTTAAAAGTCTACATTTCCTCCTTAAAATCATCATGACATCCCTTGAAGCTGTCTATATACTTTTGGGTTGTAACAGTCAGTTAATTTCTGGTGGTCCCAATCTCTTGCCAAGAATTTCTTTCATATATCATATGAAATATTTCATATGATTTTTTCACAACGTTTTCCTATTCTTTTCTTTCCCTAGTACCTTACATAATTGAAGAGAGTATTTTGATTGTTCAAAATACTGCTTTTTTTTTTTGTGGCTGGTATATGTTCTTCCTCCCACCTTTTTCTTTTAAGTGAGCTGATAACTGGTAGGTTAGCATGAGTTTCCTACAGCAAGAAACTTTTTGCCCCGATGAAGTACAATTAGATACATCATGTATTATCAAGGAAGGACAGAATTACGGGCTATGAAATTCTGAACTAAGCACATTTCCAGGATTTTATAGTTGATTTAAGATGATAAAGGTGAAAATAGATGTGAGTTTATTTTAAAAAATGGAAAGAAATAAAAAGTGCTTTAATTCACCTTTTAAGACTTAGAACAACATACGTATGAAGTAACTCCATTTTATCCATTTAAGTGGAAGTAGAAGAAGTGGGATGGAAATACATCCAGCCCTTAACACCAAGTAAGACAAACGACTGAGAATGAGCGGGAAATGAACATGTCTACATTTTTGTATGTTCTCTTCCCGATGTTAGAAAAGATCTGGCTACAAGGTATTTCTAGTACCCATTCAGAACAGCTCACACTTATCTCCTTCATCCTGTCTACAAAGGAACTGTTGTCAGAACACTGATTCATTCACAAACCTGTCAGACTTGGTCTCTTGAGGCGGCGAGAGTGTTGTCCCATAACGAGAAGTGGGTGTTGTTGGGGCACTCACACCAGAGTAAGGTCGTGGAGAAGAGTAAGAGCTGCTGCCGTAGCTATTGTATCTGTAGCAATGGGAAGGAAAGTAGGAGAAAAGGTGAGACAGAAAGAATCCATCAGCAAGCAGGCACGCAACAGTAAATCCTCTTGTCTAGGGGGTGGCAGTGATACCATGCCCCAGAACTTCTCAAACATCCACCTTCTGAAAATACTGCTCTAATCCCAGCTTTGAAATATGCAATCTATCATCTCATGTTAATATCAACCATGTCATGGACATACTTGATTCTAATAGGGAGCTATTGGTAGAGAAAATAATGAGAGATTGGAATGGTCCTCCCAAGCAACAACTCAGAGCAGGAACACTTCAATTACTGCTCAGTTACTCAAATTTATTAGCTGTTTTGGGAGCTGATACACTGCCATTAGAAAAGGGACCAAACCAGTCCATGTCAGCAGTATTCGTATCTAGTGAAATTAAGGAAAACAGCAGCATTCCCAAGACATGATCTTAACAGAGACATCCGTGGTTTGTGAATGTTTGCGTTATAAATGAAAAGCATCCACATTCTTTACAATTAAAGCAGGCGGCATTTTCTTTCCCATCCCCCAACATAAGTCATAGCTTATGTGACATTTCTTACAATGTCTGTAAAAAATCATCACCACGGTTAAACAGACATGTCTCCGGAAGCATGGCTTTAGGAATTTCTATCAGCCATTCCCTCTATTACAGAAACCAAAAACCTTCTTGACTTCAATGTAAGCTGGCTGATCAAAGAGAAATTGTTTCCAGGAGTCCTGGAACAGGCACCTCCCCAGAGTCCCTTGTATCAATGTTTTCATCCTGGCTCCTGTACTGAATAGAAAAGGCGGTTGTGTTGCTTCACTGTGCCTTTTAACCACCGTACTCAAACAGCATGTGAAGGAGAGATTCCTGATTTGGAAAAATGTTAACATTTCTGTTCACAGATGATAGCATTTTCCCATGTAGAAAGCGTATGATGCTGTGCAGGTGAAGTATTCCACAAGGCCAACTCATCCAAATGACAAAATTCACTTCGGGAAAAAGGGCAATATCATTTTTCCTATTATAATTCATAAGATATATCAACCTTCATTGTATCTTTTCTCTGCTGCTTCTTCTCCCACACACATCAGCACTCAGTAATTTCACCCAGCAAGTTTCTTTGAAAAGGCTGGTTGGTTTCCTTCAGCTCCATTTAGCACACTCATCTAGTCATGCAAAATTTAATTCAGAGTTTCAAGCTTCATTCCTTAGGGCACAACAGCATTGCTGCCTGTCAGGGCCCATGTTAAAATCTGAATAAATTTCAGTTACCGGTTTTTATAATGGAAGGGTTCATGCTTTAGAGAATATGCCCCCTTCAGCAAGAATTCCAGGTTTATGTTTTAGAAAACATCCCACCACCATCATCTCTTTTTGAGACACCATGCTGGCTGCTCAGGACCAGGGGAATAATTGTGGAAAAAAATGCTACCATGCACATTTCTGAGCTACAAAACTAATTTGGCAGAATGGGAGATAATCGCTTTCCTGGAATTCCTGCCCTAGAAGAAAACTAACTAGAAACTGGAGACAGCGGCCCAGTGGAGGGCTGTGTAGCTGGGAAGCGCGGGCTTCCCTGCTAGCACAGACCTGACGCGAATCTTCTCTCTGGTGGGCTCAGCCCAGAAAATGTTCTTCCTGTGCCCATACTGAGTGAGTGACGAGAAAACTCAGTTGTCCTGAGAACAACTCAGAGCTCATTCAGTATGTTCCTGACACTAACACAAACCTCCATTTCCATTTTGATTAACGGAAAGGAGACCTTCTTATCAACCCTTACATCTGCTTTTCTTTTCTGCCTCACAAAAGAAGCTGACACAGCACAGAATCCTTTTTCAGACCAAGGAATTTCAGCTAGTCCAAACATAACCCTCATTAAAATGGAGAGAACACGCCTTCTATGGACTCAGACCTACAAGTTTTAACAACATCAAATTCAGAGGGACTAGCCTGGACATGGCATCCCTATATATGAAATTTAGAGAGAGGCAGAGATGCTGGAAGGCAAAACCAGTACACCAGCGTAAGTCTGTGTCCTGTACATAATCCATTTTCCCTTCTTGTCTCATATACCTATGCAGATGCAATGGCCTTGTCCCAGAAACCTTCACTCTGAAGAAAACCCAGATATCCAGACATTTACCTCTTTTATGAACACATTACTGCCCAAATCGTGCAAGCTTTGCCCTCCTTCTCCAAATAAACCCAGCACAATCCTCCCCCACACCACGCCATTGATCCTATGTGGTAACTAGTGGCACAAGAATGGTCAGAGGAAAAAAAAAAAACCAGTGCAGAAATACTAAATACTGCAGAAACAAGAGGTATTTAGGAATCCACTATCTAAAAAGTGTAACTCTAACAGCAGCAGCAATGAGAGAGCAATAAATGAGTGTGAGATGCCTAGGGGAAAATTGCACCTGAGCAGTAAAATGTAAATTTAGAAGAATCCCAGTGTTCAAGCTGCAGGTAAGGAAAGCCACATGAACTAAGTTCCTTTTCAACAACTACTTGGATTTACAAGCTTTTCAGTGAAATGAAAAAGCAACAAAAAACATCCACCTATTAGAAGAGAAAGATCATAAATTAAAAGATCAAAGGAATAAAAATATTTGTTCACATGCAGAAATTCAGAAGGACTGCTCGAGAAAGGAAGAAATAAATATGGTCACAATATACATGTACATTTTCAGCACCTAATTTGAGGAACACTGACCATTGGGAGAGACAGCTAAAAATCATGAACAACTCTTCAAGGTGATTCTCTAGCATTGTTTTAGGTGCTACCTACTGTTAATCTGTCTCACTTGAAAACAGATTGAGACAAAACAATTTCTTTTTGTTTATAAATGGGTGGGATGGGGAAATGAAAATAAAAACCTAAGAGAAATGCATGATGAACAACTGAACTGACCAGATGTTGTGGAGGGAAAATTGTCTATTCTGAGCGCTATATTCTCTTTATAGGGTTTAATCTACTTCTGTTATTATAAGCACGAGTTGAAATTGCACAGGACAGGGATTTGCACTGTAATCTAACAGCAAATTTGGGATTTGGCAGTTCAGTCTTTGAAGCCAGAATTTTATCTGTGAACTCCAAGCGCTGATCTGATCACTCTTGGTTTTGTAACAGAAGAGCTCCATTAATTTTCATTAAATTATGCCTGCAAATTACACTGTAAATGAGAGCAAACTGGTGCTTCTCTGTGTGATCTCTGAAATCTCAGGTTATTTATCTACTGCTGTATAGAAGAGGCCAGGATACTTATTAACTATAGACCTTGAAGAGGACTAAGATGAAATGAAGGCAACAAAGGCAAGGGGAGAATATCAATCAAATCAAAATACAGGCTTACAAGACTAAAACTAATACAGTATGTTCTGGAAACAATACAACACAGAGGGTGCATTATTACCGCTATAAAAATCTTGAAAGGTGCTATTCATTTATCTAAAAATTATTGTCAGCTGTATAAAATCTACCTGTTTTCCCTCATCACCTCTGCTTCCTTTTCTTTCACAGACGCTGGAGACTCTTCAAAGTCATATGAGAAGAGGTGAAAAGGAGTATGTGGTACATAAGGTAATTTCTCCACCGTTGGAGATGCCCTTGGAGTAATGGATGCTGATGAATTCTGGGAAGAGCTTAGCAGTGTTGCTGCAGGTGAAGATGGTGATGAAAGGACAGAATTATGATGAGAGACAGATGAGTCAGGAACAGAAGAGGAGCTGCTAGAAGAGCTCTTTGCTCTAGAGCAGGAGGGAGGCCTCTCAGCTGAAGAAGTGGCACTGGAGATGGCTGAAGAATCAGAACACCGTGAAAGGTTTTCATTCACAGTCTCCTGCATACCTGGGATCCCACTGCATAAGGAAAATGTCATGAGAAAGGAAAGGAGAGAAAAATGGGAAAAACAGAGATCAATAGATAGTACTGCTTGGAGGGGAAAAAATAAAGTCGACGAGAGTCACACAAACAGAAATTTCCCAAATGTAGACAATCATAATCTCCTTGAAAATAAAGTAAGAGAACTGTATACAAACTATAGTATACAAACTATGCAAAACACATCTTTGATATCCCAGTGGGATTCTTCTTGGGGTTGGAAATACTGAGGAATGGAAGTGACTCCTCAGCTTAAAGGAAAGGAAGGGATTTAACCTATAGGCTTCAGCACTAATTTTCATGAGCCTTTTCACAACCATTTTTTGAAAAAATTTCAAGTATTTCAAATTAGGTTGTAAGCATTGTCAGAGCAGTACAAAGCAGTCTCAACACACTGGATAACGTGGTCCACAGAGTACAGATGCTTCAAGATACAACCTGTATGATTGCCTCTTGAAGGCCAGATATCTGATTATCAACCTCCCTGGTGATCGGATATTTTTACTAAAAACACTCATCCACCAAAGATGAAAATAAAAAATACTCAATCAGCACCGTTCCGTCAAACAGGTTTAGCATTATTTCAAAAGCAAGGCCTTATCAGATCATTTGTCTAGGTATGACAGGTATTGTCTAGGTATGATTTCTCTGAGCGTCAGCATCCTGTGTTGGTGTTAGAGACTTGCACAGTTGCATCAAGTACAACAAAACCCACATCTGCTTCGCTGTAGAGAAGGCAGGTGTTAGCGAGCGACAGAAGCAGCAAGGCCGGTGAAAAGCCATGGGATCTGCACTTCAGGCTATCTGTTTTCACTAGTATCTCCAGCATAAACTCTGTGCATGGGCTCTGGGCTAGATCACTCAGCAGGTGGCTGATTTCTTTCTCCCGAGACCACCTCCGTGATCCACCTACAGGCATGCAAGGCATGGCCCTCATCTGAGGACTGTGGGTTTGGCACGGAGTATGCAACAAAAACATAATACGTGTTATAAATGTTAGGATATTATGAATCAGGTAAATGCCAGGTAATTGTTCTCACAACAGAAGCACTGTAGCCAATCTGGAAACCTTCATCTATTGCACCCTCTGTGTATGACAGGAGTCACTGAAGCCAGGCTAGTCCTACCCATCCTGACATCATCTAACATGAGAGGCCAGGGTGCAGATCACTTTTGTTATGCTACAGTGACAGTGAAAAGAGGTATTTAGAAAAGTCATGGGAATATCATCTGGTTATCTTAAAGTGACGACTATTTTAAAAGACTGATTACCTAAAAGCACATCACGCCCTGTACACGGCTCTTCCTCATTTTTTTAAACAGTATTTTAGTATATTCATGTGATTTACTAATAAACGTGTCTTAGCTTTGACTTTTAAGAATTAGATTTGAGGAAATTATCACTTAATTTTGAAATTTCAGGCAGCCATTGGCAAGATTTGCAGACTGGAAGACATGAATAACAACAGTGCAGTATTTTCTTTGGAATTCGCACATTAAACAGTTTCCTTTCTTCCTTCCATACTGTATAGCGTCTGCATGAATGTGGTTTATTTTAAAAAAAAATCCAATCTCATTTGTCGAGTCGCAAAGCCAAACAATTTAACCAAAATCAAATGGCTGTCTGGAATAAAGAACATATTTTCTTTCTTCTAACTCACTAGGATAAAGTTGCCAGATGCCAAATCCATATATACCTCAGAAATAAGTGGAAAATTTTACATGAGAATGTTGTTTTGATAAGTGGTTTGTTTAAATCCATATATACACAGATGGGCAGGTATGTATAAAATGATATCTCTCTATCGGCTTTGCCTCTAAGTAGTTCTTTCCTATTAAAACATGAACAAAATTGATAGAAATCATAGGCAGTATTCAAAAAAATATTGATCTTCACAGTGACAGATATTGCTAATAAGGTTGTATCATGAAAATAAGGATGAAAACCTAAGAAACCAAGTACCATCCTAACTCAGCGAAGCACTGCAACATTTCACCATTGCCTTAACTAGAAAGATAAACCTAAGCCATGCTTAAAAGTTATGCTTTCTGCTAAATTTTTAAGATTTGTGAGTGTCACTTATTTTGTACAAAGGCAGTGAGCGTTGACAGTCTTTAGTGCATTGAGCCTACATAATTAAACATGTTTCCATTAACACACACCGCGCCCCCCCAACAAAGCTTTTCAATGCAAAAAGACTTCTTTGGCAGGTGGCTTTAACAGGTGATCTAGGAATGTGAGTGAAAACGTAGATGCTGCTGCACACTGTGCTGGTGAGTTCATGACAGAGGCTGAGGAAAAGGTGGTGGGACAATGCTGAATCCCGGTACCTGGCTTTGACCTGACTACCGGCCTCTTCCTCCCCCTCATCCTCAGTATTGGGCTCTGTGACTGGCTGTTCTTCTTCCTCCTCTTCATACTCTTCCTCCTCTCTGAGGTCAGACCAACGAAAGAGGCATGCAGTGGGATGGAAAGCGAGAAGGTGGAAGAGAAAATGATGTAAGTCCCCAGAAAAAGAAATGCTATGAAGTTAGAAATGGAGGGAAAACACTGGGGGACAGGGAGTTATGTCCCCACTATGTTAGACACAGTCACCTAAAATTTCCTGCTAAGTACATGTTGGCGCAAGGGTAGCTACCAATACAAAAAATTAATCCTCTCCCCTGTTTACATTTTTACTACTGATTTTTAAGACACCAAAGATGACACTGTTTTCTCTCGAGCTCGGCTTTCCATTTGCTGCTGCCCTACCTGTAGAGGCGTTAATGGAAAACATTTGTGACAATACCAATGTTCAACTCGTTAGCCATTAAGCTGTGTCTGTTTGGCTTAAAGGACAGTGCACACTGTGCTGGCATGGGACAGCTGACACTGGACATCACACTTTCTACATTAACACAATTCAAACATTCCCATTAATCTGCTGGTATCTCAACTGGAAAACAGAACAGGGTGAACCATTAAGTTAGAAATAACAGAGAGACCATACCAGTTCAGGACTACTTGCAAATAGCAATATTTAAGTTATTGGATGACAGTATATGAATTATTTCAGTAGAGAGTCATTAGTATGGTCAAAGTAGGCTTTGGTTCAGCAGTAATTCTGGCAGAGGAGAATTGTAAGTCACATGTAAAGCCTCCATAACCTAGAAACTACATAAGTAAAAACCAAACCTATATTAAACAAAACATTGTCTGCCTCCTCTCCCCTCCATTTATGCCATTCCTCCCCAAACCAAAAAACTCGTGGAAGATTTAGAAAATATCCTCTCTTTGGACTTCCTTTGCATTTGCAGTTGATCCAGTTCTCCACTTGGTTTAACGACGAACACTATTAGGTTCTGTTTCATGCACAAAGTAAAACATACAAGTTTGTAAGTAATGAAGTAATAAAGTTTGTAAGACACTCATATTCCTTGCATTTTCCTGAAAGCTGGTTTTCTTTTCCCTAATTCTGAAGGGGATGCTCTGTGCATTTTTTTTTCCATCTAGAATTAGTTTCCATGTCATAAGAATAATGAATATTTACAATGTGAAATCATGAACTTGAGTGCAATGCAAAGAGTCAATCCAAAATTTTTTGCATTTGTATGGAATTAGTTATAGACTAATCAAGAAAATGGAAGCACCTGGAACTTTTCCAATACTCTGGCAAACACCTATAAGGTAGACACTTTCAACCATTCCTAAGGTATCATACTGACATAACCATCTCAGTTGTCATCTCTCAGTCTCCTTGTCTTCTCCACAAACATGTATCTCCCCTACAGAGACACCACTTGACTTCCACTCATGTATATATTTGTATACTAAAAAAAAAAAAAGTAGAAAGAGTTGACCAGGGAGCACTCATGTCATCCCTTCTCCTTCCTAGCCAGTAGCTCGATACTAGCTTTGCTATTATTTCCTGTGAAGGGCAAATTTCTGCATCTGCCAGTTCTACAGCAATCACATTCCGGAAATAACTCACAAAGCTCTGCGAGATCACGGTTCTCTGATAAGAGCACAATGCATCCTACAACGCTGACAGTGCAGCTGTTGCTGATACGAACAAGAGCAGCCTCGTTATTACTATGTTTTAAGCTCCCACCAGGTTTCCAGATCAATGACCTCAAATTCCTTGCTCTCCTCAACTGTCTCAAAATGCCCAAAAATTGTAACTGACATACTCATTGGGTATGGTGGATCTCATCAATTTGAAAGGGTTATTTGAGAGTTTATTTGTTCACACAAGTGCACAGTAGTAAAGACAGGAGTTTATACAATATGGGTTGAACTGCGAACACCACTATTTGCACTGAATGGAAAGAGAAGGTGAGAAGCAAAAAGTATCCAGAACTTAAGAGGATTATCTTAATAACTGTGTTGCGTCTGCGTGGCGGGGCTTTGGTAAGCTACACGGGTGGGTGGCCCCTGCCAGAAGCTGCTTGAAGCTCCCCCAACTCCAAGTTGGTCCCACCTCAAGCTGAGGCCGGGCCATTTAGAGACAACAGATGCGCCTCTGTGATAATAATGTATTTAAGGAGGGGATAGGAGAAAGAAACGGTTGTTGAGATCTGCAGCAGAGGGAGGAGGGGGAGGCACTGAGGAAAGGAGGAGGGAGGAGGCAGCCAGGGCGGAGATTTCCCTGCAGCCCA
>VZSC01009915.1:257392-275779 GCA_013398225.1 Steatornis caripensis | reverse complement strand
TGAGGGACTGTCTGCCGTGGGAGGGACCCTGTGCTGGAGCAGGGGAAGCGTGTGAGGAGCCCACCCTGCCTGAGAAGGAAGGAGCGTCAGAGACAATCTCTGGTGAACTGACTGCACCCCCATTCCTTGTCCCCCTGCACCGCTGAGGGGGGAGGAGGGAGAGACATCGGGAGTGAGGGGACTCGAGCCTGGGAAGGAGGGAGGGGTCAGGGAAGGATGTTCATTTGTGTTTTTAAGATCTGGCTTTTGTGTCTCCTTATCCTACTCTGCTTTGATAGATAACCAATTAAATTGAAATTTTTCCCCAAGTTGAGTCTGTTTTTGCCCGTGACCGTAACTGGTGAGTGAACCCTCCGTGTCCTTGTCTCGACCCGCCAGGTTTTGTTAAATTTTCTCCTCATCCCGGTCCAGGGGGAGGAGTGAGTGAGCGGCCGCGTGGTGCTTTGTTGGCAGCTGGGCCTAACATGACAACAACACAGGATCATCAGGCCCCTAAACTAACATTTGCCAGGTGAGCAACACATCCTGGGTGTCTTCCTTGAGATCTTGTCATCCTGGCTTTACATCTTGTGTTTATAACCCTGAACCTACAGTTTAAAGTCTTGATACCAAGTCTTCTTTTAATTACCAGAAGTGAAAGCTTTTCGCTTCTCCACTGTGCAGTTTCTGTAATCAGTATTTATCAGAATAGGATATTTAATTGGTACCCAGAGGCCCAAAACTACTTTTACCCTACAGCCTATTTCCCTAGAGCCAGCCAAAGTTTGGAAATAAATAAGGACTTAGTATTCTAATTTTAGGCACTCATTTTTGAGAATGTCGAGCTTCTGTGTAGAAAGTGTACAACTGCCAAGTGAGCCATACATTAAATACTACAGGTGAGCAGTAATCAATTAAAATACAGTCATTTGGGTTTCTTACTGCTTTGCAAAGCATCATGCTAATCCATTATTGGGAAAATCTGATTCCCATAGAACTAGATTAATTATAAATATGAAAACACCGTAAATTAAGCCTATATATAATAGCCTTCATAAAATTAGGATATATGACTGGTCCCTCACAAACCATTTACTGCACTTTACCCTAGAAGGATTAGTTGTCTGTAAAAAAAGTCCTGAAAAACAAACAGCTTTTAGATTTAGAACAGAAATGTCCATATAAGCTCAGGTTAACCATTGAAAAACAAACCAGGAAACTGTTTCACAGATCTCAAATTTCCAGAGACATCAATGAAGTATTTTCCATAATCACAGAATCACAGAATGGTAGGGGTTGGAAGTGCCCTCTGGAGATCATCCAGTCCAACCCCACTGCTAAAGCAGGTGCCCCTAGAGCAAGGTGCACAGGAATGTGTCCAGGTGGGTTTTGAATATCTCCAGAGAAGGAGACTCCACAGCCTCCCTTGGCAGCCTGTTCTGGGGCTCTGTCACCCTCACAGTAAAGAAGTTCTTCCTCATGTTCAGGTGGAACTGCCTGTGCTCCAGTTTGTGCCCATTGCCCCTTGTCCTGTCGCTGGGCACCACTGAAAAGAGCCTGGCCCCATCCTCTTGACACTAAGCACTAGCATTTACTTAAAACCACAATTGAAATAGAAACAGCTCTTCAGAATATATATGATAGCTATGCTTAAACGCCTTTAGGTTTTTACATACATGCTTCTTTCAGGTAAGCTGTGCAATACATCCATGTGTTGAAGGCTAAGTTACAAAACAGGTAATTAATTACAATCTTTAAGTCAGTTACTGGACTTAAAACCATTACCACATAAAGGCCGGTTTGGGACCTCTAAGGTTTTGGTTTCAGTCAATAGGTAGAGACACACTCCTGCCTACAAAGAGAAACAGAACTTAGACCAGGAGGTGGTACGACCTACACGGAGCTGAAGGGAATGTTTAGCCCCTGTCCTCCTTTATGATGAGTCGTGAACTATTAATAACGTCACATGAAGGAAACACTTCTGTCTGCTGTGATGTTTATCTGCAAGTTTGTCTTAGGAAGCAAAAAGACCCTGCTTCTCAGATGTTACAACTTGCTGTACTCTAAAGGAGTAGAACAAGAGTAACAGCCACTTAATTTGTGTATTATTTGAGAATATCATATTTCAAAAGACATATGCAAGTACGGCAGCCCTGTGTGGCACACTTGTTTTTACAGCTTATAATCAGACACTAACACATCCCTGATGGGTACTCTTTCCAAGCTGAGTATTTTGTTGGAAGTCAATCTCTTATCTACTATTACACATATATCTGAACTGTGGATAATAAAAAAGAAAACTGAATTAACTGAGTGGCCTTTAAGAAGTGAGCATACACAAATGATACACACCCCCCATCCGCTCAGAGCTCATGGAGTACACTAAGTAGGTGTTACACACCTAGTAGAGCGACGGGCTTGGTGGACTGGCATTGCCAAGGCTGCTGACAGCAGGCAGCAACAGTCGGATGCTGAGATCTGAGATGCACAAAATAATGAAAATGAGTTTGTTTATTCCTGACCCAGAAAGAGGACCTCTATAATCACTAGACTCAGCTTTTCTTATGACAGAGGCTGGAAGTTAACTGATGTCTTCACTCCCCTCCACCTGCCCAGTAACACTGAAGTGGCTCTGTGCGCCCATCATCACACTTTAATTGGTGGACTAATTTTAGAGATTTCAGTCAGATGATTCTCCTGTCAGGCCAAGGAGTCTTTCCTCAAATCTCCTTGAATACCAGACCAAAAGCTTTGATCGGAAAGCTCTCTTCCTCTGCGAATACTACGCCTAGGAGGAGAGCAGGTACATGGCAACTGCCTGGAGAAGCCCAAGGAAGGGGCTGGCTCTGCATGTGTCGGCTGCAGAGGGGACTGGTGTTGTGCACGGAGGTGGGCATGCTCCCCAGCTGGCAGGAGCCAAGTCCACCCGAGGGAAACTTGCACAACGGAAATAAGTGCGTGCTTAGGAGAGATGCTCAATGCTTGGAAAGTCCTCTTTCAGCAACTAAACTCACAGTTTCAGAGCCCTGGACTATCCCCAGAAGTGGATCAGATTCAGATCAGAGGAGAGGGGTGAGCTCATCGGCAGGAGTCAAACGTGCTCTCCTTCCAACCAAAGCAATAGTGGCCATTGTTTCTCAGTATTGTTAGAAAACAGATATTCTGTCCATGAAAACAGGTAGTACTGCTAGCTAAATCTTTCCCAAGAGGTAGAAAAGGAAAATTTCCACTTGATGATTATTTATTAAAACAGGAAAACACTAACTACAGACAGATGACATTCTTGTAAAGCTAAGAATGTCAGACAGATGGATGCTCAAAAAGAACTGCAAATTTGTGAATTCATCTGGACCCTTCAGGGTTATGTTATCATTTTTGTATGCAATGGACAAGGGATGACATGGAAAAGCTCACTTTCGGTTGCACATACACATGCAAATTTGGTGTCAATACAATAGTAGAATTAAATTAAGAAAAATGATTCATAGAGAGTTTTTCAATTAAACTAGGTTGCAGAAGCCAGCATATTTTTCAGTAGTGCAGAGGAACCTACCCTGTTCAACAAAAGGGAAATATTTATCCTGAGGCAGGGAGGAAGAATTTCAGCTAATGATGAATCATCAGATGTATTCAGCTAACCTCAAGGCTATTGCTGGGTTACTTCAGTTCTATGATAACAGCAACTGTTCAAAAGTATTTAAACAAAAGCTTTATAGCAGTGAAAACAAATTTCAAAACAATCACTGTGTTTATTTTCATCTTTAGAATGGATTACTGCTACAGGTTAACACCCCCACCAAACAAACAAAACCCCAAAACCCCCATAAAGTATATCATCAATCATGGCAACTAACATGCATTTACTAGGGCACAGTTTTTGCTCAATTGTTTCAACTAAAATTTGACATGAAAGTATTTATAGCCCCCTAAAATACATGCATGTTTAAAAAGACTACGAAAGTGCAGTTTATGGACAGAGAACCACTAGGGCATCAAAGCAAAACCTAGGCAAAGGTTTTAGAACTAATGGATTAATCTTTCTCGTTTCAAAAATAAATAAAAAAAAGAAATAAAAAGAGTGCCAATCAAACTTGTCCTGCTGGTATTAAATAGCTAAGTTGCAGAGACACAAACACTAACAAACACACAGAGATGAAAGGAAATGATACTCAAGGAACTCATCTGTAAAATTAACTGAAGGTGGGGGCAAAATCCATCAGCTGTTAGGCATCATACCCAACACACATCTAATCTAGCCATACCTAGATGATTTTAAAATTCAGGCACTGTTCTGAAGACACTGACTCTCACTTCGCAAGAACCCAAAGCACCAAAAAATACTCTCCATCTTACTGGTTCCTAGAGCTAAAACGATGTGTACAAGGTTATCTAGCCACTGTCCTCTCCAGGCTCCCCCCAAACTCTTCCCTTCACAGAGTTTTGATGAATGCAGCTTGAAGAAACTCAGGCATTCTTTGTTCTAGCTTGTAGCCCAGAAACACAGGTTTCTCACTCCCCCTTCTTCAAAAAAACAACCCCAAAGATATAGCTAATAGAAAAATCAAAGGCTGTGCTGAAGGAAAAACCCCAAACTGAAAGTCAGGAAATAAGCACGAGATTATAAACACATTCTGCTCTGTTTGGTATCAAAGCAAAATTTGTAAAGTGTAAGATATGCTTTAAATCATTTGAATTCAGGAAGAATTGGAACAAAAATATTTGAATAGAACAACAGGAAAAAGGATTTTGGCCTGCACATACAATGCACATAAAAGTTCATTCATGAGATAACAGTACATTAAAATATCTCCCTTTTGGTACACGAATTGCATTCATGTAGGGCTCATATAACCTCTACTAAAGCCTTATTAAATACTTCCTCCTGAATTTTACCGGTTATTAGACAAGGCTTTAAGCGTACTTCTGAGCCTTTTGTGACCACCCACAGAATTATGTAGAAATTTCCAAGAAATGTGAACACTGGACCTNAAAATTTGTAAAGTGTAAGATATGCTTTAAATCATTTGAATTCAGGAAGAATTGGAACAAAAATATTTGAATAGAACAACAGGAAAAAGGATTTTGGCCTGCACATACAATGCACATAAAAGTTCATTCATGAGATAACAGTACATTAAAATATCTCCCTTTTGGTACACGAATTGCATTCGTGTACGGCTCATATAACCTCTACTAAAGCCTTATTAAATACTTCCTCCTGAATTTTACAGGTTATTAGACAAGGCTCTAAGAGTACTTCTGAGCCTTTTGTGACCACCCACAGAATTATGTAGAAATTTCCAAGAAATGTGAACACTGGACCTCAGTGAAAAAAGGGGCCTTGGAGTTACAAAGCGGCCCAGAGAAGAAAGGAACAGGAAATTGTAAAGCTATTGGTCGTTACTCCCACACTCTCTGAAAATCACCCTATGTGCCATTAATTACTGATGTGGAACTTTCTCTCTCCCTTTCTCTTTGTAATTAAGTCAAGTGCTTTTCAGTTTAGCTTCTTTAAATTACTTTCATTTAAACTTCTACTGCCTTTCAGAGGAGCAGCTCCCGACTAGGACTGCAAGCCAAATTCAGCGAAGTAAGATCACCGTTAGCCATTCCACAATATCCTTCTAAATGAAATAGTACACCTGATCTCACAAATTTTTCATTCAAGGTTGTTCCCCTCCCCGCTTCAAACCTCTGACCTGTTTTACCTCTTGCACAGCACTTGGAAAGCCGCTTCTCTGAAACTCTCACAGGTGAACAAATAGAAAATGAAGAATGTTCCATCAAGGAGAGATCTTTACAAGCCACAGTAGATGTAATTTTACTTTCTTTAGCAATTGCTTGCCATTGTCCTCAATTTATGAGTGAAATTCAACTTTCATAGGTTAGACAACAAAATTCATAGCCAAATTCCTAAGTCCTGGTAAAACAAACAAATGTTTTGGTGCACTTCTGCTCCTTCTTCCCTTCTTCTATCCTAGCTGCCAGAACAGATTCAACTAGTCTTTTACATGAAAGCCAGAAGTGGTCATATTTAAATTCATCATGTATTACTCTGTATAAAGACGACAATATACTTTCCTCCTCCATTAAAAACAAAACTAAAGAAACCACCTATTAAGACCCCCATCATTTCCATTCCACTGCTACCTGTTATAGACCATTGCAGGTGGTGCAATTACGTGAAGATGAAAATATGTGAAATGATATGGTTAAGAACTTACTTGTGAAGCCTCAAAATTTGGTCCTTTGCTCAGAAACGAACCAAGATGCATAATTACAAAGGTCAAATGGAAAACGATCCTACTATTTCTGCCCTAAATAAAGAAAACAGTCCAGAAAAGAAGTTGAGGACATCACAAATAATGTAAGTTAGGTGTGTTCTCTATGCCTTCGTGATTTGCTGTTCTTTATCTTTACGTTACTGTTATTTTCTTATCCCTAAAATATGATCAGTAACAACTTTTCACACCTAAATAATACCTAGGTAATGCCTCCATATTTTTCTAGTTGATACTGTTGGTTTATTTGGATACATCAAAGCAGAGCAAGACAGCAGAGTCTTGCTTAAGATACTGGCAAGGCTATGCAAAGACTTCAAGAGTCCCAACTCTCTGATCACTGAACAGCATTGCTGTTTTTACAAGTGTATAAGCAGAAGAGGTAAAGGAACAGAATCCTGATGCAGAGAGACTGCAGGAGCAATAAATACTGAAACATATACAGAAAGAGAGAAGAAAGGGTGTTTTCAGAGCTTGGAACTGAATTTTGGTTGACACTCGAAGGTTGCTGTTATTGCCCCTTACTTCAAAGGGAGGGATCTGGAAATGGCATCCTGCCGAACTGCTGTCTTTTTTTCTTTCATAGCATCATAAATGTAAAAAAAACTTCCCTGGCCTCAGAGGATCATGTTTACAAACACTGGGAAGACACTGTAGAGGTAAACTTTCTAAGGCATGTATAGTCCAGTGTATAAGACACCATCATGGACCTCCAGAGAAACGCATTCACATCCTGGTTTGGCATATTTTTTCAGGTAATTCACCAAAGCTAAACACACAGGGGAAAAAAAAGTAAACCAAATTAAGCTAAGTCATGCTGTGCTTCCATTTGCCATGCAGTTATAACCTCATTTAAGTTTCAGTGCTTTCTTCATTCCTCTTGAAATTCAAACACGGAAAATCTACCATTGCCTTTACAGCAAAGTACAGTGCTGTCAATTGGACTCTGCATGTATACCAAGTATAAAACATTTCTTTTCAGCAAGACCCACAAACAGCAAACAGTACCCCTACTACAAAATCTGACAATTCTACTGAGATATTTTAATTCAGATAAAAAGTGCTGTATCAACCTGAGACAGCACTAGGACCAGTACACGAGACACTCATCAAGCTGTAACTTTTATTTTAAGTTTTTTATTATTACTCATGAAGTAGTGGGTCAATCCCTATCTATATATCAATGGAGTCTTTTGTTTATGGTACGGCTTTGAAAGAAATTTTTTCTTAACCCATCTCATGTCTCTTCCTCTACTGCATTCCTTACAGGAGCTTCCAAGATATTCTTACAAAGAGTAAGATCACAAATCTCACTTTTTTTTTTTCTCTCTTTCAAATCTGCTTGACTTCGTGCTTCAAATAACCCTACAAGCACAGGGGAAGTATACGTGTCCTCCTTGCCCCAAACCTAAAACAGCAGATCACATTTTGTATGTTGTTGTCAAAGACTAATAAAGGTCTGATGCTATGAACAGATGCTACACCTTACCAAGCCTTTTATTTTCATGGATAAATCTTCTTTCCAAAACCACTGCTTTTACATCCCATTTCCATTTTTGCCCATACAAACCAAATTGTGAAAAGAGTTAATATCTCCCCCATAACTGATCATATGCCATTCTATTTCAAAGCCCCTCCAAATGCTAGGTAGCTCAGCTCATACGTGTATGTATTAAAGGGATCCTTAGCATATATCCACAGATATGTGACTGTGTGTTTATCCTGGAGATGTCATCTTTGTCTAGATTCATGCATCAGTAACCAGAGATAAACATCTAGGAAAAAAATACATTTGTTTCCTGCTATTACAGGAACAAAAATAAATTAATTTATTTTCTCTTTACTAATCGGTATCACAGCCTGAATCCTGCGTTAAATGCTGATGTTGAGTCTCCCCACTTTGCTGTTTCATACCTACTGCACCACTCATCGTATTTGTCACAGCTACTCTAAGAGATGTGGAATGTACCCATCCTAAATAAAATAAAATTAACTCCACCCACTACTGTAACCAGCACTTTAGTTTATAGCTATAGGTATTAACATAATCAAAACATTTCAGATGGCATAGAGTAAAGTCAACAGAACTTGAAACATCATGACAAAAGCTAGAATTTTGCCATAGCATATGCTAGAGAAAAACCAAAGATTAGTTATGGTTTAGGATGTCTGAAAACATGGAAAATCATAATTAAAGAAGTCTCAGCTGTATTTTGGACAAACCACCCCTGCAGGCCTGGCTCTACATGAAGCAATTTGAATAATCAGTTAATGGGGCACAATAGCCAAACTAAGGTCTGTGCCGTTGGTTAGAAACTCGACAGGAATCCAAAATTAAGTGGAAAAAATGCTTAGCATCAGAGGCTCAGCTGTGTTCATTGTTCTCTGGTAAAACCAAAACAGTGTCACGATCTCTTCCTGCATCTCAACAATCCTCAAGCATCAGACACACGTATTTTTTAACAGATCCTTATGACTTCTCAGCACAGCTTTCCTTTATTTAGACAACAATTTTCCAATTTTTTCTAGGACTGTGAAGGCTGTGAAAGCCCCTGAGCCCAGTTTGCACCATGCAACGGAGCTGTGTCCAGCTAGCCTGGAATAAACTTTGGAATTCCCGGTGCTACTCTTTGCTCAGAGGAAGAGTCACAACAGTCTTCTGGCAGACCCTAACAAAAGCACAGGTCTTCTGCTGTTTCCCCCTTCTCAGAACAGTTTTCCTGAAGGCCAAGTTTCTTCAGATTGAAAAATCTGGAAGCCTTAGGTAAACCTGAACAGCTGGTCTTCTTCACACCTTTTTAGCCCCACTCTCTAGAAAATACAGCTTGTTAAATCCAGCTTTGGTCACTGATCCAGGATGCAGGCCCTGCTCTGATAAGTTCTTAAGAGGGCTGTCAGCTCTTCTGCTTGTTAGGTTTCAAACATGGGAATACTGACAAGAAGGTCCTAACCAAGGCCTGGTTATCTCCAGTTGAACAGACATAGTGTTTTATGACTGATACTAGCAATTCTTTACATATTCTTAAACCAACCCTCATTCTTTCTTAGTTAATAGTCGTTATCAACATCTTTCTTTATTTCATAACAGGCACATTAGCCTGGGTTTCACTCTCCATGAAAACTATCTTAACACAAAGCAGATTTGGGTCTTTATTTGTTTTGAACCACAAGCGAAAAAGCAATACATTTAGTTTGGAAGATGGTTGCCAAATGGATGAAAAAGGCCTGCAAGTTTTCCTTTTGGTTGCCCTTAGCATTTACGGTCAACTTTTCCCAGCTCAAAACCCAAAGTCTGCTCTCAATTAGCCCGGTGTAAATCAGAGCAACTCCACTGACTTCAGACAGCTTTTCTGGATGTAGAGTATTGTGACAAAGAACAGAATTTGGCCAATATGGTCTTTTTTTGTTTTACCGGCACCACGGATTTTTCTCTTTTTGGAAGACTTATCAGTTGACACAAAGCAGATGACTGTGGACAACCTGTTTGATGTGGTAAACAAAAGCAAAGTAACTGCCAAACCAGCTGACGGAGTTAGAAAGAAAAGAAACATGAACACTGTGGGAAGGAGAAAGCTGACGAAGAACTTGAACCTTCTACTGGTCTTGGTAGTGAAGTCCAAAAATAACCATGAATATTGCCCAAAACAAAATTTAGTAAAGTGCAAGCGTGTGACTTTAACCATGTCCATTAGAAACAATTCCACTGAACTTGATGGTGCAACCACACACAAAGTATAGATACCAGCAGGAGCAATACAACAAGATTATCATTAAAATTGTTATGTTTCCTATTGGTAAAGAAAACGTAGTGAAGGAATAAAGAGACTGAAACCCATTTCGCACCCTATTTTTCAGAAAATACAACACTACAAAAACTTACTGAGAACTTTTTTCCTTCCTCGAGAGGGACTAGGATTATGAACCAAAAGAAGGTCATTAGCAGAAGACAGATCTTTCCTGATGAACAAAAGTTACTTTCAGTTTAGAGAGGTAATAAATAATTTTTATCCATTTGTAAGGATTCTTCTCTACAACATTAATGATAGAAGTAGGAAGGACATAATAAGCATTTCTCTTGACAAAAACACGTGATGTCTGCATCATATTTTAGCATGTGATTTTAAAATTTCATTACAAATTGCAGCAAGGCCTAAACTTATTAAAACTTCTATTATATCTATTAAAATCCTTTAAACCAATAAATACGTTGCATCAGAGACCATGTGCTCAGATTTGTAAACTTGATTCCAGTACGAACAATATAGAGAGAAAAACCTCTTTCCACTTAAGGTTAATTCAAACTTTATAAATGTGTAAAAACTTTGTGCTAGTCATTCAACTTAACTATTTTTCTGTTTATTGTAAACGAACAGAAGCCATCAAAAGCATTTACTCCATTTTTCATGTCCCAGTTAGCTGTCAGGTGTAGAGATACTGTTCCACTCATCTGGACTATTTCACTGAAAGCTGAGAGACTCACTGGGATATGATAAAGCAGCAAGGCTGGTTTTCCTCTTCCTACCACAACCACAGATTTGGGTAGATGATGAGACTAAAAATGCGAAGGACAGAATCAGCTTTTCTGAAATGCTCTTTTACCAGAAACACAGGGGGATTTATAGAAGAGCCAACAGTTGACTAGCTTCTTGTTATGGTAACTTTGAAAGTTTCACTGAGTATAGAAGTTGCATCTTCAGGTACCGAAACATATTCCATGATCTGCAATGTGCAATGCGAAAAAAACTGATTTGCTAGCTACAAGTAATACTTCCTATCTGCACCTGCTAAGATGGTGGAGAATGGGGGGTAAAAATGGATTTTTATTTAACTAATACGCAAAGTGAAGATCAATGTTACATAAATTCATAATTGAATGCCTCTTTCCCTAAAGAGGCAGCTCAGCAAGCTAGAAATTTCAAACGGACTTCAAGAGAATTTAATTATTTTCCTAGGGAAGACTCCAAGGACAACTGCAACTTGAAATGAAATTTGATAGCTTAAATCAAGATTTCTTTCTTGGATTTAAACGTAAATTATGATTTAAATTATGTCAGCTTCAAGGAGAATGCAGAGCAGAACTGGATTTTTTTTTCGGAAAAGGAAAATAATTATTGAAATTATGCTATGTTGGTGAAAAAATATTTCAAAGAACTTATGAAACTAATCTACCATGTTTCTACTGTCTTGATACTAAAAACCAGCTCAAACACAAATTCATTAGGAATTACTGAAGACTGCAAAATAAAGCTAGTAAGTAAACATTAATAGTGAGAAAATACATCCGTAAGAGTTGTTACCCTGCATGGCTTTTATTTAACTACAGTACGAGAATCAACAATTTTGGTAGAGTTGAAACATCCCCTTATTTGTAATCCAAATTAATCAGTTTAATAAATCAATGATATCTGCTGCACATCCATGGGTACAGATTCTCAATCACATTGGTAAGTCATGAAGCAGGGCCCAAGACCATGCAGAGCAGCTGAAGCCCCTAGCTGTACTCACACTGAAGATGCTTTAAACTCAGCCTCAAATGCACTGTCATCCTTGTCATCAGCCTGCAAGACCATGGGGCTCTCAGCCTCCAGTTCGCTAAAGGCCCGGCCAACAGAAGGTGATGGAAAACAAGCATGAATGTGTTGCCAAATGCAAGAAGAAGAAAGGAGAAAAAAAAAAAGCCGTTATGTGGTATAGAACATGCAACTACTGTTTAAATTATATGGAGTCTTATATTTTCATATTGCCTGAAGCCATTAGGCTTTAGTCAACTCGGTTTGCTTTTCAAGAAAGGCTGCTTTACACATAAAGCAGGATTTTAAGGCTTTAAGTTCACATCCAGTGCTAACCAACAGAAACCCCCAAAGAACTTCCCAAACATTATAATCAACCCAAGATACGCCCTTCATGGAGTGTGCTTTGGTATTGCAGATTGCACCTTGAGCCATGGGATGACAGACGTGTCCTACTTTAGCTATCTGTGGTGTAGGTATCTTCACCTGAGCTAGTCAGCCAGATTCCCTTTATGGTCAACAGAGAGAAGCAGCCAGTTTCAGAGCATGATTCATCTTGGTTGCAATTTCAGGCATGTAGGATACGTTAGATAACCGAAGGCCTAGCACTGCTTGCTGCACTCCACTGACATCAAAGGGAGGCAAGCTGATCAGACATCTGACTTAGGCAAAATTAATTCCAGCCCTCTTGTGAGGCAGTCAGACACACTGAGGATCTGCAGCTCCCTTTATTTGTAAGTATGCGTAGCCCAAACCAACCGCTATGGGACTGGCAATGACACTAGCTTTGACTGACTCCAGTGTTACAGACTGCTGCTCAACTAGTCATTACTGTCTCTCTTTCACTAATTATAAAACATTAGATACATTCACTACTACAGTGTAGCCTCAAAGGAAAATAAATATTTATGCTGGAATGGTGATTGCAAAGGGGAAAAAAAAAAGAATGAACTGTAACAGATACAGGACAAATAAGACTTCATTAATGTGACTATGCCCTTGCTACAATCTTCTATTATGTCGCTATTTTGAATATAAAATCTATCAATGGATGGATATTAATGGATAACTTGGGTTAGTTTGCATATCAAATGCTCTACCTCATGTGGTTTGGGTCCATTTACTTAGGGTAGATGGTGCTAAAGTACTTATCTGTGTAGATAAATCAAGTCACCTACAAATCCGTTTCTTTGTGTTGGTGGTTGGTTTTTTTTGTTTTAAGTTTAAAGATGCTTTTCTTTTTTAATTCAATTGAAAGAGGAGAAAAAAAGAAAACAAAAGTCTGGCAGATTAATAAAGTGCAATGAATATAATGGAAAGTAATAGGGGAAAAGAAAGGAGTACTCCCCAGCTCATGCACTTACCTCTCACCGAGGTCTTCAACACGCTGTCCATGACCTAGCATCAAGCTAGGGTTTGACTGACCGCACGGACTCGCGGGGGCCGATAAAGTGCTTTTGATGTTCTGTACCGAGTGCCTGCGGCTCCGTCGGCGCTCTAACCCCCTCCGCTCACTAGCCCCAAGACTGGCCCTTCTCCGGTCCTTGCGCCCGCTGGGAGGAGGGTCAGCACTCTCATCTCCATCCTCATGTCTCAGTGTCATCTGAGAAAGAAAGGAATAAAGGCGAGGCTTGTGATACGGTTCCTTTAGGTACCACAGGTTTTCACACCTAGGCTTTAAAAATTAACTGATCTCAACATGATTAACTCCGATTAGTGTCACCATTTCTATAGCTATTCCTGTAAGTTGCTGTCTATCCATTAGTGTAGCAGCTCTAATAACGGAATTATATACTGATGGCTTTTATAGAATGCTGCAAGATCTGTAACAACATGTTTATACATCTCCTAGTTTGGTTTTCTTTCTTATGTAGGACTTAATTTTCAAGGAAACTGAGCAGTGTTGGACACCTAGCTCTCTGTATTTCCTTCCAAAATAAGGTAAAGTCTTGGCTCTAGTGAAATCAACTGAAAAAACTCTCATGCATTGACTGACTGAACATCTCCGCATGTTCAGACATGACACTTGTAATGATCAAGTAAAAATTACTGTCTACTACTTTAGAAAATATTTTAGAATAGTGCCACCATTTCTTCCCAGCGAAGAAAGAGATCAGCACATGTATATGTAACTGCATTCCTCTAAAAAACCTCAATTTTTACAGATCTTTCTGCAAAGTAAACAAAGGGAAATCCCTAACAAACAAAACTATTTCTGTGAACTGGTACCACAACAGATTCAACGAGAAAACTGCAGACTACACATCTCCTCTCTGCAGACTACACATCTCCTCTAAGCTTCCTAATTTTTAGGTTAGCACAATTCCGTTCACATATGACTTTCAGTGGAAAATTCAGTATTTCCTGTCAGTTCAGAAGCACTGTCAATACAGAGCAGCATATGTAGAATACCAGAAAAGAATGATGCCAAGAATAGCATGGCCATAATGACATTTGACAGAAACTTCTGACACAGGTTGGGAGCTCATCAGCTGGAAATAGTATGGGAGTAAAATATGGGTGCAATACCTAGTATCTTGAACAGCACGTCATTGACATACCAACGTGACATACCTCTAAGAGAAACAAAGCAAGTGCTCTCTTAGGGTATATAAGGAGAGATATCGCTGGCGGAAACAACAAAGTTACTGGTGGATCTCATCTGAAAAGCAGCATAACATTTAAGTGATCTTTATATGACAAAGATCCATTCAAACAGGCAGAGGTATAGAAGAGGGCGATGTGGGTGATCGGAAGAAAGCATATCTTCTTATTTCTACTACTCTTGTCATTCTGATAATTCTTACCAGAAGTGACTTTAGAAAACAAAGGTAGGGGAAGTGTGATATCTCTGCTTAGGGTGTAAAATCTATTTCAGTGGGGAATAAGAGATTTTTCAGATAAAGAACAACACTGGCAGCAAAAAGAAAGAATGTGCATAGGCATGTCTAAAGTTAGTCTGGTCATCAAGAGAAAGCTGGCACCCAATGAAGCCAACCACTAATTTTGCAATCAAGTCTTTCAGCAGGCACAGCACATGCGAAAAACCTCTGCTTTTAAGATTAATGATCACCTTTTAAAAAGGATTTTACGAGCTGATGCCTCTGACAATAGAAAAAAGAAAGACGAACATGGAGTCCACTCATTCTCACGTTCCTGTTTTGGCCTGACTTTTCCTGCAAGCTGCTGTACATAAAACTTAACTCTGCTAAAATGAGTGAAGTGTCATGGGTGCAGAGTTGACGAAGAAAATGGAGAATCAAATCTACCAAATCTTTTCCTGGATTTAGATGGAGACAAAGTCCCTTAATGTCATCACATCAGAACATGAAATCACATTTACATTACATTAACTTCAGCCTAAACCTCCCTGCCTCCAACACTTCCCGAAGTCTGAAAAGAGGCTAATTATTAAGAAACTGGCTCTCCTACCCTTACATATGAATACTTCAGAAGTAGTTATTTTATACCAAGGTGGTGAATGTGGAGTCACTCATTGCTCCACTGCTGCAAACTGTATAGGATCTGGTCCAGTGTAAACTTGTAAACAAGGACTTGCTGGATATTCAGCTGCAGAAGAAGCGGTATTTGTGAAGTTGAGCTCAGCTTAACCTTTTCCATGAGCTGAATACTTCTGCATATGGAAAGAACTTCTACTTATTCAGGATGTGTAACTAGCAGTCTGAGAGAAGTTTTAATTGCAGGCAGAACTGCCTCTGAGGAGGCTAGTAAATGTGTTAGTTTGCCTTGAAGTATGTCCCAGCTTTAGTATGAAATGCATTTGCATTAAACGCAGCTATGCACCTCAGCAGGTCACACATACGAATGTGTGTAATACTTCTAACAACCAGATGTTTTTCTTTTAAAATAAAATAGATAACCAAATTTCACCTAGGTTACATTCGCCCCTCCTCTAGGCTTTGAAGTTTGCACAAGCTGTAAGATGCATAAAACAGTGCATGTTATGTTACCTCATAAATGTTAAATTGCTCAACCAAGTCCAAGTCTGTTCCTTTCTTGTTCAAGTGTCTCTGTGAAATAGCTTCAATGCCTAGCTCTTCCAGACAGTCCACCACGTCGTAGAAAGAGTCTTGATCTGGCAACCCCGACAGCGTCTAAGAATCAAAGGAAAAACATTTAAATCTGTTTGTTTTGAAAAGAATTAAACAAAGGTTTTTAAAAGCAAGTGGCACGTGGTGCTATGTATGATTTCAATAAAGTAAAACCCATTATGTGGGATTAGAGACACCGCTAGAAAATAAAAAACAAGTGCCACAGCTTTTAACAAACAACTCTGTGCACTGTGTAGAAAAATGAGTAATTGGCAAAACAAATCGATGTTGTTATTTCATACAAAAAAGTATGGAAAATGTGGGTCCTTAAAATACACAGTTGGATTCTTCCTGGTTTCACTGAAGTACAGATTTAAAGAACAGAGAATGTTTAAGCATCAAACACAGGGATAAAAGCAAAGAGAGAGAAAAAAACGGTTTAGCTAAAAACAGTGAAGCTGATTTCCTACTGATTCCTGTAAATTTGGCCTTAACAAGAAAAAGTCCAATAGACAGCTGTGTGATGTCAGGACAGCAGGAAATATCCTGCACCATGTGCCTACTGTCCTCCACACCTGCAGCAGAGGTCATCCTCCCAGCCCACAAATTGTTTTATATCACAGAGATATCAACTCCTCCCTTTCGACTTGAAAAGTTATGTTAAATGTACACCGACTCCTTAACTCCTATAAAATGTTAAAAGAGTTACTAATTCCTGATTATGGGGTACATTGTTACCAG
Source organism: Steatornis caripensis (assembly GCA_013398225.1). Taxonomy (NCBI): domain Eukaryota; kingdom Metazoa; phylum Chordata; class Aves; order Caprimulgiformes; family Steatornithidae; genus Steatornis; species Steatornis caripensis. The sequence continues at coordinate 259,216 of VZSC01009915.1, read as the reverse complement.
TGACACTGGAGAGGGGCTTTTGCACACTAGAAAATACAGAATGCCAATAATAACAGCTATTGAAAATTATCTGTTTGAGTCCAGAGCTTTCTATGGCACCTGCTCTACGTTCAAGACAGGAGCGCTTTTCTTACCAGAGTCATTTCCCTTTTTTTTTTTGTGAATTCAGAAAACTGAGAAAAGGAAGGTGGCCTGCTGCAGTATACCAAAGTATGCCTCTGTAGTGCATGGCGCAAGAGGGACTGAATCAAGCCACTTGCAGCTTTACTGCAGTGATGCATGGGAAGATGACATGAGCATTGGACAACTTTGTCCAGAGCACAAGTTAGCTTCTTCCACCAGAGTCCTCCAGACATTTACAAAGACAACAGAAAACACTGCTATTCTAGTTTGCCATTGGTTTCTACTCAGTTTGTGCTGATTTTTTTACTGCTCTTTATGCACGATGCGGAAAAATTAGTCTAATTCTGCTCCTGTGGAGCAGAAACTACTGAATATACTGTGCAACCTAGTTGCAGGGCAAGATACGCCTCATCGCAAGAATCAGTCATACAGAGCCATTTCTGCAAGATATGGGAGAGTACACACTGGAAGCAACACAGTTATTCTGGATTAGCTCACCAGACAGATACTTATTCTCAAGTAGTTACTACTCCCCTATTTAATCAGCTAAGTAACTTATCTATGCTTCCAGCAGAGGAGAGAAACAGCAAGAGATGGAGAAAGCACACACAAAAACCAAGCCCTCTCCAGAAAGAGTTTCATCTTCTCGTGCCCAGGATGGGATGAACTGTGCTCTGAGAATACCGTTTTTCCGGAGCCTGTCTTTTCCAAAGCGGCTCTGAGCAGCAGAGTGCAGAAGAGAGCAGCCACTCTGGGCTATCTCCCTACACCAAGAAGTTTTACATTCAGAAAAATTGGTCTGAATTATGTGAATAATAACAACAGCTGACATACTTTACCCAGTTAAAGCACCTTGTTTCCTGTGAAATGAGGTGCTGGAAAATGTTTATCACCAAGGTACTTTTTAATTTATTATTTTATTTTTTTTTAAACTAAACACGACTCAGTAACATCTTCAGTCATTACAGGACTATCATCTGATGTCTGGTGAGGTCCACCACAACAGGAACGCTTAGCACAAACACTAGTGTCGTGTTAGGGTTATACATTCAGGGTTATATATTCGGGCTCTAATTAAGAATTTGTCCAGGACAGTGTTTCAGCCTGTTTAAAACTCACCAAAGACCACGGAACTAAATTTTCCCGAACAGTGCTGAAAACAGATACCATGTGCATTTCTTTCTTTTCTAAACCGACACCTAGTATTGAGAAGAAATTTGAGGATTCAGCAGATGAAATTATCACACTGTAAATTCAATGTAGCTTTAACACGGATATGGAAATACTGTAACAGAAAACAACGTCTATCAGTCTTTCTCTTATTTATGAAAGAGTCAGACAGCAGCTACGATGACCTGAGTGTCTTCAGGCATAGTAAGATGTGGAAAGGGTGGGCAAACAGTCCTTCTGCACACTTACTTCTCAAAATATCAGGAAACGGTCTAATGTTGATATGCAGATCACCCGCCTTCAAGTATAGCTTTTTTAAAAAGTGTGGTCAGGCAGGCTGTAGACAAGCAGAGCAGCAGCATAAGGTAGCATTTACTGGCAACCCTGCTTTTTCAGCAGCCTTTTATTGGTTAATACAATTTTAAACCATGCAACAGTGGAAATCCAATTTTCACTGCATGCTAGTGGCCAGAACTGGGCAATTGAACTCCTAAGTGTAGAAATCAAGTATTTTTCTTTTGCACAGCTTGT
>VZSC01009915.1:241139-251603 GCA_013398225.1 Steatornis caripensis | reverse complement strand
TATATACCTGCCACTACACAGGCATCAAATCTCTACTAGCCAAGGATCTCTGTTTTCAAAGCAGTGCACTGTGTAGAATAAACCTGTCTATTAATAAACACACAGACAGCAGTATTTCTCCTGTTTTCTTTTCCCTTCTTTTGGAGACATTCTCTGATCTTTACTACTGAATAATCAATCAGAGCTTCCTTATCTCGAGCAAAATCAAAGGAGGGGGAGATTCACTCTTAGCTCTCCAAAAGTATTCATGTGCCTTACTAATTAAGTACTAATTCAAATACATGGCTGTGATGAAAATACACTAGACACCTCTTTACCAGATTCTCTATATTACTAGACATTTTGTGCAGTACATGTTCAAAAGACATGTGGAACAAATTCACTCAGCTCTCAAATGATATAGGATCAGCAGGAACGATATCCTCACTACAGAAATGTCTTCCTGTGGTTTCCGGTGAAAAATAGAAACGAAAGAGAATGAAAAAGAGAAACAAAACGGAGAAATGATGCAAGTCTGACTTATAACAATGCCATTTAGAAAAAAGCGAGTTGATAACAACATAAAAATTTAATTATTTAATCAATTCTGCATTATTCAGTGAGAGCCGTTACAGGGAAACATGCCTTTATTTTGGAGGCAGGTTTTACTCTTATTGGAACAATTCTGTTTTGTTTTTTAAAGACAGCATCCTGGTGTGTGATTTTTTATTGCCTGAATGTCTTGATCCTTCTCAATTATCATAAAAGAGTATCTTCAGGATTGCCCGGCTGTTTTCCTGCAAGAATGATACATAATCTTCTTCTACCTGTGTTGCTTCTCTGTTTCAGAATACAATTCTTAAAAATTGTTAATCAGTCACGCTTACTGGTAAGGCAGCTCATCTGTCTTTCAAAGGCTTTAATTAAGGTGCTGCTACTAAACTTAGGCAATTTCCAAAATCTAGCCTTAAATTTGAAATTCTTCACCTATTCCCTACCTAATAGCAAGAGGAGGCAGCTCTATCAATGACTTTGCTAGAGCTACCCCAATCTGTACCAGATGAAATCTTTCTTTTCAATTGCTATTTTCCTCATTATGATCTCAAGTTGAACAGCCAAGGAGTGAACACGGAAATGGCCGTAAGGCCATCCACCCACCCGGGGACATGGCAGTTCTGGTGCCGAAGCTGCACCATGACCTTACCGCATTACTACACTTGGGTTAATATTCCTCGTTAATACATAATGAGAGCCTACAGTTTCCAATCTATGGTCTGGACAGCATGGGATATGGGCAGATCTAGAGCAGGCCTCTGCTCTCACCCACTCTCATGACCTGAGCTTGGATTTCCAAATAGGTTGCTCCTGGAAAGTTACCACTTAAAGCTGAGACTTTGTGAAAGACACCTTGGAAAAAACATACACTAAAAAATCTGATGACTTTTCTAAACTCATTGGCTGCTATAGTAAAACAATGATGCTCAAATAAGAGATATGAAAAACATGATATATATTTTCCCGTTTCCTTTAAAAGGCTATTTTTGTATTGTGGAGAATATTAAAAGCTCCCTTTTACAGATGAAGAAGAGCCTTTGAGGAAACTATTATGCAGAGCTAAAATCTACAGCTTCCGTTTTCTGTGTAATGGTCAGATTACAAATCTGATAAATGTAACAAGTCCTGAAAAACTCAAATCTAGGTTTGGCAGTGAATATGTATTTCTAGTAAAAAATGTAAATCCATTTCATATCTATATATTATGGAGTTTATTTTTTAAAACAGTAAGGGCAATCATTTACGCTTGCCAATTCTCAAAAATATTTACTTTCCAGCCTGTCTCCTGCACCCGATCATGATGTAGAAGAATGATGATGTAAAAGAATAATGATGTAAGAGAATGATGATGTAGCACCCCAGCAATTCCGGGAGCAGACCCGGATGTTCCCATAAGGTTATGACTTCCACGCAGGACTCATGGCAAAGTTGACGGCAGTGATGAAACAGGCTCCCTGAAGTAAAACAGCAGAGGTCAAGTTTCGCGAGTGTTCTCCTGCCTTCTAATGGGTGAAACGAGAACTGCTCGACTACCCTTCACAGGCGCCTCACTGGTAAGAGCTCGTTATCGTGGCTACTCCAAGAGGAAGGCTGGAGCCTCAACTCTGATGCTACTACAGCACTCCAAATAGTCACACATGGAGCATAAACACGTAGAGAACTATAGGGATGCAATAATTAAGCTTATATTAAACTAATACAGTCTATTGAAAATGTTGCCCACTGTTTTAAGTCTCAGTCTTTTCTCAGTTTCCCCTTTAAATGTTTTTACATTTGAATCTCAGAAAAAAAATGCCTTGCACAAAATCTTGACATCACAACTACACAGGACATGCACATTATGTAAAAACCACGCGAAGCCTTGCATCAGGCCAGAACCGTACATGAGGACTGCCACCAACTTACAGAGCGCCTGTCTCTAGTTGCCATAGGATGGAAAGATATCAATACTTTCGGAAAGACCTCAACATCTTGTATTCCTGCCTATTTAAACATGTGTGAACATACAGCCTTCCATCATACCTTCTATATGGGCACTAATTTACTGGATATCTAACCATGTGTGAAATGGCAGGAAAAGCGGAGATAATGATAATGTGGGCCACTTACAAATAACGTTAACAAGAAGTCAGAATATAAACAGTATGTGACAGTGTCCAGGTCAGCCACAGAGCTTTAATCCCTGTCCTAAAAAATGCTTGTGATAAAGCAGTCTCAGACAGCAGACTGCAATGCCAGCTCTGCTTTCCAGAGCCTGTACAGTCCCGGTATGCTTAAACTGAAAAGAGATCAAATTCCTCTGGGGCTCTGAAACAAGAAAGGGCAGGGGAAGGGAGATCTAGATGGAAGTATAACTAGAAGCTACTTCCTATACGATGAGGGACGTGCAGTCACTCACTTATAGCTTGCTTGTATCCGAGAGTAAAGCCAGCACTTCCGCGGATCTCTGTACTTCAGTTTGCATATGGATATGCTCTTGCACAGAAACCACAGATGGGATCGCTTTGAAACTAGGCTGAGTTATTACGGGATTCTTTATGTTAATCATGTGTCGTACACATGTTGAGGAATTATGTCATATCTCATCACCTCGTATGTACATGAAGCATTGGACTTTTTTCAAAGCAGTGCTAAACTTAATTATATACCTGCAAGATTTATGACAATGTTTCAAGAAAAGGCATATCGCTTTTTATTCCTCTGTATTTCTGTTCCATTAAATCAGTCATTAAAGGCAAGTACTCCTCAGTTATAAGACACTCATTTCAAAATATAAATTAAAACATAGCACATCCACAGCCAAATGTGAAGGGCTATTACATTGATGACCTTAAAAATGAACTAGGTCTAAAACAAACCTCTTTTGTAGCTAAGCATAATTGCTTAATACTAAACAAGTACAAGAAATGAAGGAAAAATGGGTATTTGATGCGAAGTTTTTTGCAAGAGTTCATGAGACAATCCACCAACCCACAGGTATGAGAATTCCCATAAACCCTCTCCTCACGCTCCTAGCAAGCATCCATCTAACTACCATCACTTTTTTTTCAGGTATTTTCTGTTGTTACTGAAGTTGTTTTATTACTTTGAGGCATGTAAATGATTGCCTGAGGCTGTTTTACAGATACAGAAGGGAATACACAGCGCATGGTGGTGTATTTAGGGTTCTTCTTTCTCTCTCTTTTTTTCTTTCACAAGGTTTACTAACATGTGAACAGATGGCAATTTGAACATGTTGAGAATACCAGTGAGCTCAGAGAGCTGAGGAAATACTAAGGATGACTGTACCAGTAAATCATAGAGCTCACAATTACACGAATGTTGTAATTACGTTTCTGCTTATGGCACTGTAAGGTTTGTTGGTTGTAATTCAAAACAGAAAGCCAATTTGAAGAGTCCGCTGTTCGAAGTGTTACGTTGGTTTTGAATTGCCCTTGCCGGCTCCCCTGCAATAAGAGACAATTTGGGTTTTTTGGGGGGGTCTTTTCAACAGACTCATGCTGATAGCTGAAAGCAAAACCTGGCTACTTTCTCCTATTTCTGGCACCACCTTTCTCCCCATCTCCCAACTTTTTTTGTTTCACTTTTACCATATCAAGTTGCTCAAACAAGTTCAGCATGGAGGCAGTCGCTCCACAGAAGGGATCTTGCTTTCAACCTCCATGTGTTTGAGACCACAACAATGGCTCTCCCAACCTCAAAAACTCTCCTTGAGGCAAAGGAATGTTTTGCATCAAGAGAGAATGCCCCGGGAGCTTAGCAATGGCTTTGTGGGAAGAACAAGAAAGAACCATTTTTGTTCTATTTATTTGTAAAAAATACAGTATACATATTCAAGTATTTTACATGAGCCTGAAGGCTAACAGATTTCATAGTATAATATCTGCTCAAGGGCTTTATTTTAATGTAACTACAGATGGTTTTACTTTTACTATAAAGCCTGTACTATTACTGACCTCGTCTTTCTCTTCAAAGGGATTACACTGATTAGGTATCATTTTCTCTTCTAAATCAGACTGCTGCTTCTCAGAAGGAAGTGGAAATACAGCCTGAGCCGAGGAGCCTCCAAGGTTGGAAGATGCAATGGGGCTCACTGTGTGTGGGTGCAGGCGATGGGCAAGGGCTGCAGTGCACAGGGAGACAGCTGGGTTCTTTGGCTTTTCACTCCCCACTTTCCCACTATAATTCATTCCTCAAAGCAACCTTAAAGTGCATAAACACTTAAAATATGCTTTTAATCAAGAAATGAAGGGTATGTCACACCAAGTAGGCATCACAACAGCAGCTCTAGAACCACTGAAATCAAATGATGAAATGCCACCCTGATCTCAGCAGTGCTTGGATTTTGCATCCCCAAAGTAAGGCTACTCACCTCTTTTGTCATCAACGGTAGATACTGCCTGGATTAAAAGCGGTGCGTTAGATTCGGTATACTCCACAAACACCAGCAGCAGCTTCAGCGCTGTCTTTACCACCAGGCGGAACTGGAAGGAAAGAGTGCAACTTGTCATTCAGCAAACCACAACATTTCCAGATGTGCTACAGGACACCGGGCAAGACGCAAATGCAGCAATTCAGATCTGGTAGTAACACTTGAACGGAAGAGATTATGCTGTGCCAGGACCGAAAAAACGAAAGGTAGCCAGTTAGCTGAAAATTTCGTTCACCTGACAGCGTTCTCCTAGCAAAGTCTCAATAGCCAATGAATCCAAACGAAAACTTAATGCTGCCACATGTAATAAAAGGTTGAACATCCCACCTGTGTGCCTATGCATATCCCCAAGAGTGTTGTCAAAAGCCTGATGTACACAGAATCTACTGAGCTAAGAATGCATATGTTCTTCTATTTCTCAACACAACATTTATTTCAGCCTTTCACGGTGAGCTTTTAATGCTGTCAGATTGCTGCATGATGGCATGATTTTTTCCTTGTGCTTTTTTCTTTTCTTGTAATGTCAATATTTAATGCTTAAATAATTAAATATATTGATATTCACTATATCCACAACTTGGGAGAAAGCGTGCTTAATCTCCAAGTATCCCACCCTGTCACAAAATGTGTGATTTACTGGAAATGAGCTTTCTGCCTGGAAGTTTTCAAACTATTTTTTGAACATCCCCAGGAGTGTGAATTCAGCAAAGACTTGATAACAGACCTAGTGGAAATCAATAGCCAAACTCTATCAGTTTCATCACAGCTCTCCCATTTCCAGAGAGGACCCAGCTGACAATTAGGTAATTTCCAAGGCACTGAGTAAGAATTTTCAGGGGCTTGCTTGGCATGATCAGGTATGTGAAAAATCAACTCTTTACTTAAGGGAAGATTTGGAGTTTTGAATAAAAGATGATGTGAAAGAGGATGACTTTTTAATAGGCAGGGCTCTACGTGCACAGCTGAGAGGACTGTTACTAGGACAACTGATTCTAGGTCAAATCTGTTATATTTTCAATCTAAATCACGGATTTAAAGCCAAATAAAAGGTGATACAGTGCTGGTCCCAGGAACACAATTTCCTATCCACTGCAATTGAATCAAGGTATTTGTAAGTTTACTGCATTTTTCTGCTATGTTGTTCTGCAACAAATCTATCCAACTAAGTGTAAGATTCTTAACGAGACTGCTATAGTAATGTGGTCATCACTCTCTCCTTTGCCATTGACAGATTTTTAAATCTACTTTAGGAGACATTCATGTAAAGATAAGTCACGCTCCAGAAAATCCCTGCCTTTGTCTCATTACATTAAGTTGGTAAGCACTCTGAAACATAACCACCTGGTCAGTAAAACATCTCATCCAGAGGGAAAGGAAAAAGTAATAATAATTATCCTGTATTGCTAAACTTCCAGGGATTTACATAGAGAGAGTTTCTGTCAGTATTAGCTCATTCCCATTCCCTCATTTTTTGAAGTCCTCGCAACACAACTCTCCTAAGAGGCAAAGAATCACTATTAATCATTTTATAGATGCACTTAAAGACATCAACTGTGTCTATATTCTAAAAGAACTGCAAGTGCAACAAGCATAGAATCAAGCTACTGCACTCACATTGCCACTCACAGAGACGTACTAGAGCTCATGTTAAGGTAATGAGCTAAAACGCAGGTTGCAGCGTATTGCTATAAACACCGAGTTTAGTGCGAGCAATCACCCAGGTATTTCCCTAGCTTCTCAGGTTTTACCCGCTGGTGCTGAATTGAGCTTAATGCACTGCAATGATACTACGTAGCAACGTAAAATCTTCAGTTGTTGAATCCAGACTCTTTCAGACTTGATATATCATCAAATCAGTTATTTTTAGGGCTGACAGCCAGGAAATGTCACTGACAAACCTGACCAAGTCCCTTAAGACGCCAGGTTAGCCTAATTTGCAGTTGTACTGCTGCAGTGATACTTCATAGATACATAGCGTAGTTCAATTGCAGGAAATTGAAGTTCGACAACACACAGCATAATCGTTCCTCGGAAAAGCACTGCTGATACACCAAGAAACCACTTCCTCACAATCGCACTGGATGTGTGTGCATTTCCCTGGCAGGCCAATACCACACCGTTTCTGCTCCGCGATGACATTTCCCTTAGCAATCAAGTTCGGTTGTTTAATAGACATATTGTAAGAATTTCCAACATGTTCCCACTTGTTTTGTAAAGTTACTTCATAAAACAGGAGTTACCAGATTACTGTAAACAATTCTAGCGTTAACACACTTCCCAGATAACCACCTGTGTACTACCTACTAAACTGATCAGGATCCTTTCCCTGGAAAGGAAACCCTGAATATTACTTTCTTTGGTCCTTAAAACCTCAAGGCCTGGCCACATGTTGACAACGGGACGCATTTATACAAGTACTTGATGGCAAAGTTCCCATACATTTCCATTTGACAGCAATCAGTGAGGGACACGCTGGGCTTATGTCTATTTTCTACAAATTCCTTTTTCTTCCAGATAGAAAGAACGACCTTCTGCAATGTCTTTGCTCTAACTGTCGCCCGCTGGCCACAGCAGCTGCAGTACCTCGGCGCTAGTCCCTGCGCACCTTGCATCTGCCACGCTGCAAACTTTGCAAAGCCTCAGGGCAGCGCACTGCGGTTGCACCAGACCAAGGCTCAAGCCGGCTGATTATTCTGGTGCGGTCTGTAGGTGTCAGCCTCCTGTGCTTAACAAGCTAACAGATGACAGCGTAAGGAATAAATACCATCCAGAAATGGTCACAGAGAAAATAAGTGATTAGAAAAGCGATGTTTTGCTTGCCATTTAGCTAGCAGAAGGACGCTGTAAGTTCAGTTCCTCAGCCTGCAAATTTTCAGGGCTTATCCAACTCCTCACAAAATAGTCAATCGGCCCTGGGAAGTGGAGGTGTCTCTAGGTGAAGGTACATACCACGGCAGCTTTCTACTGGTAGTCAGCACAGCCACCAGCTTTGAGAAAAACTGCATTTTAAACCTGCCATTTTCTGCTCGAGAGAAAATGGCATTTGAGACCCCTGTGGGCATTTCTAAGCCTGCATGCGGCTTTGGGCACCTTGGGCAAGTACAAAACCAAAACACTGCAGTCCTAAACTAAGCTGCACAACGCCTACACCGGGGACTTACTAGCTCCCTATGACCCACACAACCTTAGCACACGTCCTACAACGGGGCTTTTTAATACTGCTTTATTAGTGCTTCTTGACAGAGGCAGGCAATCATCGAGCAGCTGCACTGCCCCTTGGGAACTGTAGTCCTCAGCTGGCCAAAGGCGCTCCACGACATCTGATAGCCTGTCACCCCCAGACACAAGGACGGTCCAGGAGAGCCTGTCATGCTCACACTAAAATCAACTCTAATTATCCACAACGACACCAAGAAGTCTCTGAAAGGTCTGTTCCAGGCATACCTGCTGCCAAGACCCACATGAAGCACAGCGTATCTTCTTACGTGGCCTCCAATGTCATGACCTACCTGTTCAATGATCCCTTCATGACCCACTGTGGCCGTGACCTGCCTGTAGCAGCTCATGCACGCTGCTGATGGCACCTGAAGTGTCAGGTATCGCAGCGGGAAGGGTTTCAACTGAGACCACGGTGACTGTTTCACAACTTTCAAAATACTAGAGCTATTTGGAAAGTTTTCATTTATGATTAACCATGATGATGATCAAAGTGGGAGATTCTCATATCTTCGTGAGTGAATTACAAAATATGTTTGCAGGGCATTCCTTTTCACTTATTCAAATAGTAGACAGCTACATTGCACATAAAATAACTGTAAATCTCAAAACTGGGAGATTGCTTAACAGGAAAAAAGAGCAGCAATTCATTGACTTTCTTGCTTCCTCTTGTGAAGCCACGGGAGTTTTTGACAGTCACTGGTATCCTTTTATTTCACATGACGCACCCAGATAGCACAGCAACGGGAGCAATAGAAGCAAGTTTAATATTTCATTCACAAGTAGGTGAATCACTATTCATTTGAATCACTGCTAAAAACTTCATGAAGGCTTTTAAGGCTGGTTCGGGGATTTACTGGTCTTTCATTCAGTGGTGAAGATAGACACAACTGCTTTCTGAATCAGTTTCAGCTGAGGAGGAGTTCTGTTAAAATCCATGGGGCGATCACACTATTTGCTCAAAGAGGACTAAATGTAGTAAGAGCACTGAAAGAGGCAGAAACATGCTTTTTGATAGCTCACAAAAAAAGTGCGCTGGTATCATCACTTTGCAAAATAGGTTGTTGCAATTAGCTCCCAATTTCCACCCTACATGTTATTGCTTAGTTGAAAAAGACTGCTCACCTAGGCAATATGCACAGACACTGGCTCAGTAGAGTGATGTTTTAACAGTTTTGAGATTAAATCAGGATACTTGAATTTCATANGCGCTGGTATCATCACTTTGCAAAATAAGTTGTTGCAATTAGCTCCCAATTTCCACCCTACATGTTATTGCTTAGTTGAAAAAGACTGCTCACCTAGGCAATATGCACAGACACTGGCTCAGTAGAGTGATGTTTTAACAGTTTTGAGATTAAATCAGGATACTTGAATTTCATAGCGCTGAAGTATCAAAACTTTTATTGTCAGGGAATAAAGGTCAATACTGTGTTTTTGTATCACATGCAAACCAAAGTATAGAGAAGAAGTGATGTTAGCATCTTCTGGCTAAAGATAAGATGTAGACAGCAAGGTTAAAGGAAGAAGAAAAATTATAAACCTTTTCCTCTGTCTTGCTTTATGTTATACAGTGGAATTTGGCATTCTCTTTCCTTTTTATCTCTTTATATTTAGACACTCGGAAACGTGTTACAGACCCAGCCAAACAGACCACACATGAGCAAAACTCATGTCTCATGGAAGGGCTTGTCCCAGTTGCTAATCCCTTGCCAGGAAAGGCTTAAGCTTTTACAAGGAATGTTGTCAGAAAGTTAATTGACTTAGAAACCAAAGCAACAGTTGCAAAGTTCAGATTTAAAAAGTTAAGATTTTTTTTTTAAAGGAAGAAAGCAAAACCAAAATTGACTAAAAACTTAATATTTCACTCAGGGTAATGCAGTTGCTTTGTATTTATGCTATTCAAATCAAAAGGAGAAATATGCATTGGATTTCTAAATAAAGATTTACGACGCCGAAACTGTCCGTGGCCGAATCCAAGTGTGGACATGGCCTTGTGAGCCATGTACTCGTCACGTTGATATGACACAGCCATGCAGAGCTGCAGCTAAAGAAACATGCAGTGCAACGAGTGTCCAAGTCACTGGTGAGAGCTGCACAGAAAAGCTGAAACCCTTCTTTCTTATGGGGTGTGAAGATGCCCCTGACTTCAGACCTAGTGCTCCGGAACAGCCAGCACCTGCAGTGCGGCTCAGCTTCACTTTCCACAAGGGCATAAAACCACCCTCTGTACACAAGAGAAGGAAAAATCTTCCTGGAATGGAAGATTTTATACATATATA